>JBBPDH010000031.1:13384199-13397918 GCA_037974565.1 Clupeocharax schoutedeni
TATATAATTTTATAATGTATGTGTAAATACAGTTTTCATGTAAAACAGGACAAACTATGCAAGTACATTTGTATTACATAAAAGTACAAGTGATGTATTATATTCCATTATGTACTACCATAATATTAATCCTGTATTACTGTTTCGTTTTTCAAAGCGACAGCAGTGCAGACATCAGAAGCCGAAAGATTATCACAGTGGCAGGCTGGGATCCGCAGGTGTGTTTGTTCGTGTTTCTGAGGGATTAGGCCACGTGCCGTTACTGACTTTTCTGCAGCTGCTGTTTTGAATTAAAGAGCGAAAGCTGTGAAGTGCCTTATCTCGGGAATGTCTTCCAGAGATCAGTTCAGCCTTTTTGCACCGAAAGAACGCGACTAGGGTTCCGTCATTCATATGGAAATGGTGATAAAGTGTGCCGAGCTACGGCATTTCACACACACCAAGGTGGGATAGAAAAGATAGGGGGCAAACTATAAATACACAACAGGACCCACATTCACACTGACACACTTAGCAAGAAATAAGCAGCCAAAAACCGAGCCTGGAAATGATCAGTGCTGCTTCGTATTGGTCACAACTGGTTTCAGTCAACATTCGGCTTGTATTTTCCAGATTAAGATGACAAATAGGTTGATTTATACTTCAGCTTAGAATCCAAGCTCATGCCGTGGTGACGAGGATGTAATCACATCATATTTCCTCCTATGCCTTTCTGGCTGGTTTTACTCACCATCTCTTTTGACGTCTTATCTCAGTAATTCTTGAAACTTGAATATTGAATCTAATGTACAGTACTGTGCAGAAGTATTATGCCACCCCCACCATTTCTTTATATTTTGCCTTGAATCTCCTTCTTGTTGTAAAAATACTACATTCTGTCTGAGCTTTGTCAAACTGAAGAAATTAAATGAAAGAAATGAGAGCAAATGTTGTACTGACAGGCTGGAAAATGCCTAAAGATACAAGGACCCGAGATAAAGGAGTTCCAACCACTCAGTATTCAGCACCACCAGTATACTGATCACCGCCTGATCATCTGGAGTCATCTGCACCTGGTTCTTCACTGGTTCAGGACTCTTTGTTCTGCTTGAATGATTCATATGTAGATCACTGTGTGTCTTAACAAACAGAAACATTCCTCTGAAACTGGTCAGGTTCAGGGACTGGACTAGTAATGAAAGTCTTTGAAAGTCCTTCAGGAAGCCTGGAGAACCGTTCCTCGAGACCACATAAAAGTCTGGATATCTAAGAAGAAAGCAGAAAGTCTTCATAATGAAAAAAAAATAAACTGCAATATGAAATGCTTCCATTGCTTAAGTGACAATTCATGGTAAGGGGTGAAAAAAATTCTAAAGCTTTCAATCGTGAAACCATGAATGGTTGATTCAACAACACCCTGCCAAAATTTCTGTATTAATAGCAATCATTATTTCTTTTGAAATTCAATCCAGAAACAGACAGCCGTTGACATTCTGGAGCTTGGCATCAAAATAAGGCAATTAGCTTTTCCTGTTTGAAATGCAGCTCAGAGTTTCAGGTGTATTTTTCTTTGTTAATAGTTATTTTTTACTTAGAAATGTTTATTGTAGTCTTTACACATCAGTGTTCATCTTCAGCTGTCTGTAAACAATTCAAGCACAGGAGCCACCTAGCCTAAAAGCGGTTATGAATAAATAAACATAAAAACAGTGTGCTGTGTAATTTTAGGTTTTAAAGTGTGGGATTTTAGCCCAAAAGAATGCAGCCTGTTTACTGTTTCAGGGCTGGGTAGACCTTTTATATTGAAGAAGACAGAGTGATGCATTAAATATACAGGCCACACAACGGCAAGTTATTATTGCTTTCACTGGAAATGACTGATCAGCAATCCGTCATATCAGTCAAAACTAGTTTCAGGAAAATGCTCATATTTCAGGATGGAGATGCCAGATAAGGAAAGCAGATTCAAGAACATATAGGAAAGGCAATAATAACCTCCTGATGTATTTTATGTATCAAATCTTCCGCCCTGGTTTAGAAGTAGGTTGACTGATAAATAGGGAAAGATGACATGAGCCACTTGGTGAAATGAAACATGTTTGTTATGGCATATTTAAGACAACACATCACATTTACATCTCAGGGAAACATCACAACTTCAATTAAACACACCTGTCAATCCCATTTTAGTGCTTTACACACTGTAAATTTTCAAACTCACAAACAGGATAAAAAAAAAAGATTATAACATATTTATGCTCCTTCTTTTTAAGTACCTGAAACAGGTTATAATTAATTTACAATTAATTTGTATATTAAATATCTAGATTTATGTATTTATATGTTAATTATCTATAAATCTCAATAAAAGTCTCTATAATTACTAAATTGCAGGTCGCAAAGGTAAACTTTTAGGCATATGAGATGTCCAACATTTATGCTAAAATATTGTGACGAGCAGTGGAGTCAGGAGACACGATGACAGAGAAATCATTTTTATATAATAACTGTGAAGTTACCCCTTAACAATGCAATTAACAACAATGTAGCTACAGCTGGATTACAGTAGAAAGCATGGACTCACCCTGGGTGAAACACCAGCCCACCACGGGATACTATATTTTCAATTAAATTAATTACCATTTGCACTGTACATTGTTGAAATAAAATTGATTTAAAACTTTCCAGTGGTTGTGCATCAGCATAGAACATTAATCCAAACAACTGAAAGAAAAGCAAAAAAATAATAAGCACATGGTGTACATACAAAGTCTTATCAATAGTTTCTTGTTTTTTTTCTTCAATGTAAAACAAGCTGTATTTCTTTTCATTTTTAACAAAATATTGAAGGGAGGGAGGGTATTTAATTCCCTGTAACGGTTCGGCCAGTGGCCGGTGAGGGCCACAGCTTTTGGGTTGTTTTTCTGTTCTGTTTGTTTACGTTTAAGGGTCTTTTATTTTGACATCTGTTTGTTTTGTTCTGTGGTCACGTGCTCTTGGTGTCAGCTGTTTGTGTTCATGTATCACGTGCTTTTGGTTTCCGCTTTTTGTGTTCATGTATCACGTGTCCCACCTGGCTTGTGTTTGCTCCTGAATTCTGTTGTTATTTAAGTCCTGTTTGTGTTTCATTCTGGTTATCTGTCCATTGCCTCATTTTACTGCACGTCATCCTGTTTCTAGTTCTGATTCCTGTTCCTGGTGGCCCACGTGCCCGTTTCCTTTTGTTCTTGTTTACTGTTAATAAAACGCATCAGCATGGATCCCTGGTCTGTGTTTTGGTCCGTGCCCCGAGGATATGCGTGTCCGATGGGGACTAGCCCCCCCGGACGTGACATTCCCATCAAATACATAGAAAGCAGAAATAATTATGATTATATTATTTATCTGAAATATTTTAACTGATGGTTGGATTTCACTGGCCCAAAATCCAAACTGTTTTATATAAATAAAGGTGTTTACTGCCAATGATGCACAGCAACTTAAGTTATTAAATGGCTTTGAAAAAGTCTAAAATATTATTAAAAATGAAAAAATACCCCCAATATACCCCAGACAAGTCAAGTTTATTTATGTAGTCCATTATCATATACAAAGGTTGTTTGCTGATATTTTTAACAAGAATAGAATAAATATATTAACCTTAAAAATAGTAGAACTCAGATCTAAGCAGATATATACCCACCAAAATATTTCACATTAACAACAGTGGTGGTCTTTAACTTGCATATTTTGGCAGCAACTGCATTAGAAGGACGTTTATGAATGTTGGACTGATTTAACTTCAAAAGTAAATTCAACCCTTCACTTTTATAGGTTGGGAGTTCAAAGCTCTTTGGATCTTCGCGGTTCTTCACTATGAAAACCTCCAACTCTCACAGATATACTTTAGGATGGTTGATGGTGAAGCGTGATCCCCATCCTTCATTGCTTTGCTGTGATTTATGTTTAGTACACGACTCCAAGGTGAGCACTCAGGTGCACATGCTGCTTTTCGAGTGCTTGGTCACGTCCATGGCCTACAAATCATTTTCCAATCATAAAACACTCTTGCATTTTGCATATATGGCGTCTGCTAATCGCCAGGCCTCCAAAGGAGATGTGTTCCAAAGCGACCTCCGCTAATAAGTGTGTGATGGATTTGGGATGCCCCCCTGACCTGCCACACTGGTCTCAGAATAGATCAGTAGATGGAGGACATTAAGATATAATTAGTGTCATTCAGGGTGAAAGATTTGTGAAGGGCTCAACCCCATTCTTGTGAAGGCTTGGAGCTCAATAGGTCACAGTAAATCAGTCCCACCACGAGCAAGTCCCTAAGGCTTCCCCCACAGTCAGAGGTTCCGGTATTTACACCAGTACATGTATAACACCAGCCTCAGGCTTCCTGGCGCACAGTTTTGAGCTGTGTTGACCCATCCTGTGAGGAAAACAGAATAGGTCATAACATCGACTTCACTGCAGCTGTTTATCTTGATCTCAGGGATTTCGCTCAGATCCGAGCCAACATGGCCAGTCTCTGTTAATCAGCTTCTGTTTACTCTCATAAAGATGACAGAAAAGCAAACCCAAACTGATTCTGAAACACTTTAAAACCCCCAAAGCTCTGGGAAGATCTGTAGAGTTTATTCTTGGACACAAGCAGTAGTTCACTGTACATCATAGTAGTTACTGAATACTTCATAGCACATAACAAATAATTCATGGTAGTTATAGTTATTGGATGAGTTTAAGTAGAATTCATAGTAGAGCCTGAATAAATCGCAATAGTCAATAAATAGTTCACAGTGGTTACTGGATAATAGTACATTCTGAATACAACATAGTAAATACTAAATATTTCATAGTAGTTACTGTATAATTCATTGTAAATACCGAAAACATCATAATAGAAACTAAATCTTTTATTGCAGATGTTATTTAGAGAACTTCCGAGTAACAAATTATAACAGTTCCTGAATCCTTTATGGCAGATGCTGAATAATTAATAGTAGATACGATATAATTTTTAGTAGCTACTGTATAGTTAATTGTAAACATGAAAAATTAATTGCAAATATGTAACCTTTCATTGTAAATATTGAATTATGTCATAGTATAATAATAATAATAATAATAATTTACATTTACATTTACATTTACATTAATTGCAAGCAAAAAAGTAGACTATGTGTAATGCATTACTGAAAAATGATTAAGATTACTGATTACTGATTAAGTTTGAGTAGACACCAAATGTTTAATAGCAATTACTAAATGATTCATAGTAATATGTCAGAAACAGCATAATTCAGAACAGATACTAAATAATACATATTTGATAGCAATTACTAAATAGTTCATTTTAGTTTCTGAATGATGTATAGTAGATCATGAATAATTGAGAGCAGACACTGAATAATTCATGACTGAAAATGTTAATACTTACTTAACAATTCATGGAAGCAACTGAATATTTAATAGCAGTTACTGCATAATTCATGATTGATGCTGAATAATTCATTTTACATTCTGAATATTTTAAAGCAGGTAGTGAATAAATGAGTTTTGATGTTTTTTTTTTACATTTCAAAGTTTCCCTTTACCTTTTACTGCCTAGACTGCATGTCAGCATGTCAGAAAATGCTCATAAAACAATTAATGTTTTTGGCTTTTAAAACTACACAAACTGTGGACCTCTGGGGGAAAATGTGTACCAACTTCCTGGTAAATGGGTTATGTGTCTGTCTGACCTCCTTGATGGTGAAAATAGAATGTCTTAACAGATCTGCTTCAGACATCTAAATATTATTCAGAGCAGTTTTTCACAGCCTTGATCTCCAGCAGTTCACACACACAGGAACCGACACTCTTTGGTCGCGCAGAACTAGCAAGGCTGTCAAACAGCGGGGTTATCATTCAGAAAGTACCGTATATTATTCAGTAATTACTGTAAAGTACTCACTAATGATTTCTGGGAGTTTATAGGCATGCCATATGAGGCATATGAGTGTTATAGGGATTACTGTAGGTTAGAAAAGCTTGGATGCCACTGGTAGGTTAGCACTCCAGGAACGCCACAGCTTTGGAAATCAGCACTGCAGCGTAATCATAATCTTTATCTCATTACTGGATTGTTTTCTGTCTGACCAAAAGGTGGCCATCGTATTCGCCCCGACAGCCATGTAGCAGAAGCTGAGTTTAAAATAAATCATGCATGGTGACCCGATGGACATGCAGACAAGCAGCAAGGGCCTACAAGGTGACCCGAGTTTAATGCGTTTCTTGTCTCCAGCATCCAGCCATCGAGAGCCTATTTAATCACAGCTCCAAGCACCTCAAACTGCCACCATCAGCTGTTTCTCTTCCAGCTTTCTAATCCAGGCTGAAGGGGACTCTTAACCTAGTATCCCTTTTTATCTCTGTGCATTAATATCACTGCCTTTCTTCGCTCCAATTATTACTGATAAAGTAACACTGTGCTGTCCTTATGAATTATTGTACTGTATTGTTACTGTTATTAATGCCCATTGTGCCCTTTTTTGAAAACACTTATCAAGTCAGTTTATGCTGGTTCTTCAGCAGTTCTAAAGCGATGAATTGTTTCTTTGAATGGTTACATTATCATTCTTTATGATGAATAACCTGTTGGATATGGCTTATCTCAAAGAATCATTAATGGTTTATGTATTTAAATGGTCCTTTTATTATTATATATTTTTTTTCAAAATAGTTTCTGAAAGTACAAGAACAGGTTTTATTCTACAACAGTGAAACTCTCTTTTGTGTTTCATCAGCCCTGAGCTCCCTCGGAGCACGGAGCACTCGGGAGCACAAAACAAGAAGAAACAAAACAGGCACGTGGGCCAACCAGGAACAGGATACAGAACTAGGAACGTGTGCTAACTGAGGCGATGGACAGATAACTGATGCAAACACAAACAGGACTTAAATACTACACATAATCAGAACCCAAAACACAAGACAGTTGGAACACATGATACACGAACAGAAAACAGCTGAAACAGAAAAGCACGTGACACATGAACACAAAACCACATGACACCAAGACACGTGACCAAACCAGAACAGAAAATGAGTCAAAATAAAAGTGAACTGAAAACAGGGCAAAACCAGAACTAAAAAGCAACAGAAAAGCAGTGGCCTTCACCGGCCACTGACCATACCGTGACAATCAGTTTCATAGACTGAATCAGATTCCATAAAGAATCAAATAAAGAAGTAATAAAATAAAGAGAGAAACCATTCAACTATGGAAAGAATCATTAAAATGTCACAGAATGTTTTGCAGAATAACTGCTGTTGCTAAAGAAGCTTTAAAGGATAGTTTGTTTGCTAACAAAGGTGCCTTTGTAGAATTTTGGTTCCTTAAAGAATCTTTGTGAATCTAGGTGTGAAGAACATTTATGAAGTGAAAATAATCCAAGTCTCTACACTGATACACGAACAGCAAGCAAAGCTCAACATTATGTCTGAAATCTTGAACATCAACATAAACCTGGGGAACTTCCTTATAATGAGATGTTTTGCCATATGCTGACAATTTACCATTTGTACGGATACACTCATGGAAAATGGATGGATGAATAAATCATTCAATCCAAGAGACGTTTAGTAAGTTGTACACAGTAACCAGATTTTACTCTCTAAAGCCTTTTTTCCCGTTTGCAAAAGACTAACATAATAGAACATGAGAGTCACACAATAAACAAAAAGCCCATTCAGACGAGCCGCTGTAAGCCCTTAGAAGAGTCATTGAATATTCAGGCCGATGTGGTTAAAGCCAGTGTGGATGACTTTGAACCTTTTGAAGTCCACTAACGGCCTCTGTCCGGATCACGAGCACTCAAATCTAAAAGCCTGAATGTCCTTTCTTGGGCTGATTTCTCACACTACCCTGCTCGCCCTGAATCTGGGAACTCAATGTGATTTTTCTTTGTTAGAATAAAGAGTTCTTTTGATCAGAGTTTTTTTTCCGCCTCTCTCTCTCTCTGAGTGTTATAGGCAATTTCCTCCTCTCTCGCTCTATGGCTGAATCTCTTTGCTTTGATATGACTTGAAATTGGATTATAGTTTCCACAAGGATCCTTCTACAAATTACATTTCCATATTTTCATAAGGTTTCTTGGAAATGGGCAGCTGGTGCATAATGCCGGAGACAAAAAAGCTTTGAGAGGCATTCGAACAAGCAGGAGGCCAGGCCAATAACCCGAGAGGGTGAAGAACAGAAGATGATCAGCAGTGTTCTACTGTGACATACGGTTTGTGTTTCCTGCCCTGTATTCCTTCAGTAGTTTCTGACCACTGCAGGTGTTTTAGGGGGTCAACACCACTGTACCTGATACACACCTACCAGCACCTGATGGAGATATTAATCATAAAAATACCAGGTAAATAAGAGGGATTGTCTCTCCCATTAGATTTCATTAGAAATCATGAAGAATACAGAAATCATGGAAGGTAGCTCAAATGTAGGTGAGTCTGTGCTGTGTCTAAACATAGAATAATGTGTCTCTGAACTTCAGAGCCAGCTGAGGACAGCTGAAGATGTCAGGGTCAAACAGTATGTGACTAACTAGAGAGCAGTGAGATGGATCTTATGTCAGGAAAGGCACAGTTTCAGCAGAAAAGAGTTCAGGGACCTTCCATATAAGATCAAAGGACAGTAAGCCTGTGTGCAAATATGTAACCCTACACATGTAACCATAACAGTAATGAGTGGTGCTGAGAAAGCAATAACAAGTAATGGTAATATGTCTGTCTGACTGCCTTTTATTACAAACTGTCTATTACACACCACACACACTCAAGTGGTACTTCCAACAGTTTGTATTGGGGAAACTTATGTACCTTCAAAGGACTTTCCACAGTATCAGAAGGTCTTTTACCTAAAGTGACACATTGATTTAATGGTGAAAAAAGGCAACCTGATATTGGAACTGGGGTGTTAAGAGGAAAGTGTGAGCAGCCCAATATGTGTACAATAATGTGGGCTTAGCAATTGCATGTTTGCATTAAGTATTTCCATAACTTCCTACATCCACCTTTCGATGTGAGTCTTTGAAAGTCCTTCAGGAAGCCTAGAGAACTGTTCTTCAAGAACACTTAAAAAAAAAAACAAGAACGTCTGGATCTTTTGAAGCAAAGTGTAAAGCAAAGAGGGGGCATTTGCACAGTACTGTAGATAGTCTAGACATATACATAGTTACCTTCTAAGGGCAATGGAGCCCATAAAGGGGGCAGGTAGTGTCTAAAAACTGTGTTTTGGCTTTTTGATGATGCATCATTAACTAAACATTCAAAAAGGCTTCATTACTTCAACACCACAATGGGTTTTTCCCTGTCAATGCCTACTCAGATAGATCCCACACACTCTACCACACAGGAAATTAACTTTGGTGTAAAGAGGGATGGCTCTACCCCTCTCTGTGTGTTTCTGTGTCTCTTGCTCGTCCCCCCGCTGCACAGCTTCAGTCAGCAGCTGATTTAATTTACACCCCACGTGTTTCATCAGTTTCTTGGGTCCACAATAATAGATGGCATCTTCTGTTGAGACTTATTAAAGCTTAGCACACAATATCTCTCTGGTCCTAACACTGACACGTTATTCGAGTGAAGCCTTGCATAAATGATTATTAATTAATGGGCTTTATGTTGCCATTTAATTATCTCTTGGATCAATCAATGCGGCAAACAGCAGCACCACAGGAAAAACACCTATAGAGGGAGATAATGGTTTTCTACAGTCGCAGACTGCTTCCGCATCAAGGCACAGAAACTTCTCGCTATCTGCTTCACAAGATTAATGAATCAGAGCAGAAGATGTGATAACTGTTTCAGAGGCATAAACTGGTTTAGTGGAGGGAAAGTGTGGCCGCACTCAATGTCATTAAGCAGTGGTGTTGTTCGACCTCCCTGAAGCAACATTAACACTAACTACATGAACTGTGTCACCTTAAAGTCGATGGTTTACATAAAACAGACAATTTAATCTACTTATTCGGATCCAAACTGAATTGTTCATTAATGAAAGATGAATAAAATGCTGTGAAATGTGTCGATTTGTGCTATATCAACCATTAAATTAAGTCGTGTTGAGATGAGAAGGTCCGTATTTGCTGACTCGGATTGATTGAATGTAATATGTGGCAGTGAATGGAATTGAATGTAATGTGTGGGATAGAGTGTACATTCAATTCCATTCACTGCCACACATTAATGTGTGGGATTGAGTGTAATGTGTGGCAGTGAATGGAACTGAATGTAATGTGTGGGATTGAGTGTAATGTGTGGCAGTGAATGGAATGGTAATCATGGACAAACATGGTCAGACAATGTCAGACAACCATGACCACAAATGGTCAGACAGTCAGGGTCAGATATGGTGAAACAACCAATGATCAGAGGTCAGACCGCTATTGGTGGACAAACATGGCCAGAAAAACATGATTGAAAACTCTTGGCTGGATAATCATTGTCGGACAGAGCCATGGTCAAAAATCATATTCAGACATGGTCAAGAAACCACGGAAGGACATGACCGGACTAACATGGTCAAACAAACATGGTTGGACATAACTGGACAAAACATGTTTGAAAATGTCAGACATTAATGGTCAGAATGAAAGTCAGTGTCAGTGGTGCAGGTTTGAGCATCGCCTCCACCATATGGTGAGTGGGTTATACCAACTGTATATTTCTATATGAATTATGCATGAAATGAATTAGGATATAAAGTGATGACATTTGGCAAGTGTTACTTGATAAGCACAGCATTTGATATGCACAAGATTATCTAATATAAAAACTGTAATTCGATGTAAACAGGCTCATTCACACCATTGAGACTTAAATGTATCATAACTGTCATAACCGGCTTCTTTTTGCAGTTATCATTATTTTTCCATAAAAATGTTAAGCGATAGAAATTGGGTCTCATTACATGCGCTGCTATATCACTGTATTTATTAAACCAACTCTAACTTCTAAGTAAATTATTATGTGTAATAAAGTCCTTTACTATAAGACACTTGTGCTGATTAGCCATGAAGACAGAGGTGTCTTTCTCTGTGTTAAAACATCACTGCTCTCACACTTTGCTCTTAACGGCCTAAAAAAGATTTTATCTACTTTAACAAATGGTTTTAAAATGAGGCTCAACTAGACATTTTACCATCTATCGGGCAGTGAAAACCCCACCCTGGAAAACGAAGTTCCAAATTGGACTTTCTGGACTAAACCCAGAACATCTGGCAACCCTAGTTAGATGGCCAGTACTGTGCAACTGTCATTTCTTCATATTTTATCTCCAGCCTGAATTGAACCTAAGGACTATGTATTTCCTTAAGAAAACTCTGGATTAAGGTGTAGTACTAGAGAAAAAAAAAAGAAAAATCCACTTCTTTATATTTTACTTCTAAAGATCCAGAGTTTCTTGTATGTCAATGTGGTCTTGAGGAACAGTTCTCCAGGCTTCCTGAAGGACTTTCAAAGACTCTCATTTCCAGTCCAGTCCCTAAACCTGACCTGTTTCAGAGGAATATTCCCGTTGGTTAAGACACACAGTGACCTACGAATGAATCATTCAAGCAGAACAAAGAGCCTCTAACTGAAGTCCTGAACCAGTGAAGAACCAGGAGCAGATGATTCCAGATTATCAGGCGGTGATCAGTATACTGGTGGTGCTGAATGCTGAGTTGTTGGAACTCCTTTAACTAGGCACAGTAGCCTGTCACAGGAGAACATTTGTTCCAATGTATGTAATTTAATCTCCTCAGTATGACAAATATAAGACAGACCAACAGAGTGGATTAAATAAATTACTTGCATCTGAAGACTATATACCAGTAAACCGTTATTCACAATTATTATGTTGTGTCAGCCCAGACTGTTTGCTGAGTAAGCAGGTGGGAAAACAAATACTAATAATATCCTGTTAAGCATCCCCCTCCCACCATGCTGACCTCCCGATTTGGAAGAGGATGAATTACCATCTTAAGGGTTCTCTATCAACACATTTGGACTTTTTACAGTATTATATTGGTTAATCATACAAGCACTGAATTCAAAACACACAAAAAAATAATTCAACTCTTTATAATATGGGAATAAAAAAAAACACAGATGTGGATGAGTCAAGTGTGTAGAGCAGGGAAGCACATAATTGTGCAGGACATGGAGTCACATGGACTGTTTCTCACCCCAAAGCTGTTCTAAAATTTCACCATTTCTAATTAAGTGGCCAGTGAGTGGAAGCGTAAGGTTGTATTTCTCATAAAATGGCCAGGAGTGAACACACAAGGTTGTGTTTCTGTTCAAGGTTCAAGGTCACTTTATTGTCATCAGCAACTGTGTACATACAGCCACATACAACATTCAACAGACTGCAAACCAACAGAGGACAACAGACAGACAAAAAATAGAAAGCAATGTGAAAATTATGTAAACATTCTGGGGTGATGAGTATTGCACTATTGGTCTGATGACAGAACATTACAATAAACAGTAAGTGAAAGTGCAAGGTTGTATTTCTGATAAAATGGCCAGGGAGTGGAAACACAAGGCTGTGTTTCTTTGATAATGGCCAGTGTATGGACAAGGTGGGTGTTTCTAATAAAGTGTCTAGTGAGTGGAAATACAAGGTGGGTGTTTCTGATAAATTGGCCAGTTAGTGGGAGGTGGGAATCCTTAATATAAGTATTACATTTTTCCATATGCAAACACATGCAATTGCTAAACCTACAGTATAGCACACATATAGGGGCGTAAGAGAGAAAGGTGGGGAAAAAAACTTGGAGGAACGAGAGACCAGCAGTACTTTCTCTTCTTCAGCTGGTGATTGGTTCAAGTGCTTGTTGCCTGGTAACTGCAATCCCTCTTTGAAAGGCATCCTATTCTGGCTGAAATATCACAAAGACAGTCTTTCCAAGGTCTGATAAACATGCAATTTTTTGACAAAGCCAAGAGGGGAGGGGCAAAAACGCAAATAAATAAATAAACAAGGAACTCTTTTAGAGAATGAAGGCATGATGTGAGATACATTTTGTGAGAGAGATCTATGCCGCGGTCTCGTCAGACAGAATAATCAGCCTAGCGTGATGGAGCAGTGGCCAAGATACCATATGGTGGATCCCCCAGCTGCGTGTGAGGCGTAATTGAGGCCATGGAGGGGTAAACGATTAATGTGAGAAATTTAAAAAAGAGACAAAGCAACTCATGAGTGCATCATGATTACCACCACATCTGGCCAGCCTGACTAATACAGGGCCTCCTAGAAAGCATAACACGGAGACGGTTCATCAGAAGTGGGGCTCTAACTTTACAAGTAACAGACACAGCCTGATAATATGATGGCATGGTATAGCTACAGCAGTGTTTGCTGAAAGAGGAACCGCTATTAGAAACAGATCCCCACAAAAGGCTGACATTTGTCTGCTGTGTTTAGGTGTCGAAAAACGTCCACATAAATGGAGGACCAAAAGTTCTCCAGCAGAACAACATCCAGACTATTACATTGTCTCCACCACATTCTTCACATAGAGCATCCTGGTCTGTTCTCCATATAATACACACTTACACACAGACACATATACACACACACACGCACCAACTGCAGAAAACATCATTCAATACACCAACCCCCTTTTTCATCACTCTGTGGTTCAGTTCTGGGGTCTCATTTATAAAACTTTGCGTAGAACTCATACTAAAAGTGTACGTGCGCTCAAAATACGAAAATGACGT
>JBBPDH010000031.1:13424801-13439897 GCA_037974565.1 Clupeocharax schoutedeni
AGAACATGGTTGTTGTTCAATAATAAAATTATTCCTCAAAAATACAACTTGCCTAATAATTCTGCACTCCCTGTAGAATTTTCTCACCCTTACCTTTTTCTTGCCAGAGAAGAAAAACTCACTATCAGGGTTCTTTTGAATGCCTTTACATTATCTGGAGGCTCTTTAAAGTTTAAAGTTATAATCTTCACACTGATTAATAGAATGGTTCATTTATGATTTCTTCTATGCCTTCTGGTTGAAGAACCATCTGGAACTCCTATTCTTAACATTTTTCCAAAAATTCCAATATTTTGATCAGGACAGTTTTTAGAGTCAAAGTTTAGAACCACAAATCTGAGACGTCAATAACACTAAAAGACAATACTCACGAACATTCTTTATACTTAACACAAACCCAAAACTTTTCTGGACCCTTAAACCACATCCAGCTCTTCAGATCTTCAGACAGGTCACATCCAGGTGATCAGACTAGTGGATTTGGTTTAGGACACAGTATGACCTACTGTGAGCTGTAAAAATGAACTGAACTTCTTCGTTAAGGTGGATCAGACTAGTGGATGTGGATTAGGACACAGTGTACTGAGCTGAATTGTCCACCAGGATGCATTTAAAGAAATGTATTTAAATGAACAAAATGTTATATAAGTGTTAAAAAATACAGTACAGTACAATACAGTAATACCTTGATTATAGAACAATTTTATCTTATTAATTTGTTCCAAAGCAGTTTCACCCATCAGAGAACTACTTACAGCTTTATCATCCTGGACCAATTAGCACTGTTTTGCAGTTTCCTGCTAAGGAGATGTGACGCAGCCGCTTTTTAATTAGACTTCATGCAAGAAATTTGGTTTGATTTAACCTGCAATTCCAAACAACTAAATGGCTGCGTTTATTAAAAACATTCTGGAAAAAGCAGTGGTTTCCAAACATTTGGCAGCGTATGTGAAAACATTCAACAGTGAAAAAGACCGTTTTTATTCCGTTACGTTTCTTGTTTCCTCTAATTACAAATTAATGACCCTTTTGCAGCTCGTTTATCACAGTCAGGAGGGCAATAAGAGCGGGCAGTCAGAGCTGCACTGGGATTCGACCCAGCTCGGGCTCTAAATGCCAGCCCTGCCGCGAGCTGGGCGGCGCTGAAATCTGCACTGAAAACACACCTTTAATCCTTATCAGCACACGCCGCCCAGCTGGAACTTCCAATAAACACAAATAAACACAAAAACAAGCCAAGAAACCACCACGGCTGGAAACAGAGGCCTGTGATGTGGCTTGGGTTAGATCTTGAGTGGAAAATCAGTTATAATATACAGTTGCCTAACAGCATTGCACTTAAAAGATATTTGCTATTGAGCCATAATGTCAAGTTAATGTTAAAACACTAGCATAACAATAAATACAGATAACATTAATACAGTAAACAGTGGTTCTTTGGAAGGCGAAGTCTTTTCTTTTCTAGACCTCTTTCTTCAAGGAAGCCCAGTGTTGCCTGTAGCTCCATCTTGGTTTGGCTAGTTTAAATTAGGAATGTTGTTTAAGGAACTTTATAAATCCAAACAAAGAATGGACGCTAAAAGCAGAAATCTGAAATCATCATTTTGTCTTTTTGGTATTTTTATAACATTACATCATAGAAGCAAAATACAATTTGAGGAAACCCTTAAGTTTCAGGACAGTATGAGAACCAAAAGACTCTTCAAAGTCCTAAATCTTTATGTAAGAGGAGTGCAAAGAAGAAAGTGCATTAGGAAAGGAGGTGCTCTCTGAACAGATGAGCATCAGGAGGTGTTTGAAGAGAGAGATTCCGCTGCTCTTGCCGGCTTAGGCAGCTCATTCCACCAGTTAGGAACCACTATGAGATCAGTCTGGAAAGGGTTTACCTTGTAAACAGGCATGCATAGTCAGACGATGTTCCTTCAAGGAGTAAAGTGGCCGAGTAGGAACGTAGGCCTGAATGACAGGATTAACGTATACAGTACCGCCCCTGCATACACACATTTTAAAGCAGTTCTGCTGTCAAAGCTGAGAACTCAACTAATAATTGTTCACCGAAACCTCAGCATGAATGTGGAAACTGCAGAAATCCTCTGCATATTATTGCTTTTGCTGGGTTGTTTATTTGAGCAATCTAGCACCAGGTGGATGAGACCCGGTTACAGCTTTTTTATACCATTATATACATTTTCATACATTTAAGTGCTAAATTATTAAAATATAATATAAATATATATATATATATATATATAATTTACTAATTGTGTAATATAAATATTAATGTAAAGTCAGCTACATTTCCATATAAAAATATCTATAAATGTTTCGGTACTGTGAAGAGAAACACAAAGAAATGCTATTTATTTTTTCTTGCTGCTGATTGGCTGCTGCCCTTTGACACAGCTGCAGTCCAGAATTTCCCCCGTGGAGCATCTCAAGAGTTCTCATGTTTTTTGTTTTTGTTTTGATTATACCAAAAAAAAGAAACTGTATGATTTACAGTCCAGTCTTTACAGGGGGTAACATCTGTATTTACATTCTAGCACTGCGGGAGACAGCAGTTCAGTATAAACTGTACAGTAGGAATACGAGTTTACCTTTCTATTTTCTTTCCAGGTAACATATCAAGCTGATTTTAAAATGAAATTAAAGTGTTTTGGGGGCCTATTTGGTCGCATATTTAGTGTTTGCACTATAAAAATAGGCATTTTTTACCACATCACAACAACACAGTTTTTCACCATACGTGAGTGCTCTTGGAACGTAACCCTCTTGGAACGTAAAAGCTTATAAAAGTAGCTGTCCTTTTTCTTTTTTTTTTTTTACAAAATTGTAAATCTGTATTTAAATGAACTTCCATTATAATATTAAATTAGCATATCATAATGTGTGATGACTGCAAGTTTCGATGTCATGACATGCAAATTTAAACTACTATACTTTACTGTTATATAACATAATGGTCACTTTTATTATGACACCTCCTAAGCCCATATGACCTTGTTTGGCGATGTTTATGTCATGCTTAAGTTAACGTTATGTAGCGAGTGTTGCCAAAATATTTTACACTCCACACAAACCCTTTGAACTGAACCCAGGCCCTTCTCGCTGTGACGAAACAGCATGACCCTTTACACCACTCCAGCTCCAACATGCTTCTGTTTATGCTGCTCGACTGAAAACAGTTCTTCAGGAAAGTCTGAACTGTGGGTACAGATGCAGGAGTCGAGTGATGCACACAGTGAGCAGCTGTTGAAAACAAACATTCATTTGGGGGTAAATATGCCGCATGTAGTCTATTTTACATGAGCTCTTACATGATTGTTTCATGTTCATGGAAGCCCCGTTCAGAATTATGCAACATTTGTTCCACTGAAAGCCAGACTTTGTGTGTGTGGTGTGTGGTCACCACACACACTCTGACTTAACACACACATGTGTTCCTAGTATCTCTGAGAGGCTGAGGTTTACATGGCGACATGACAGTCAACCCAATGAGAAACAGTAACACACTCTTCACTTTTCTTGTTGGTAAATTCATCTATTCTGCCTGTGTGTGGAAGGTCAGATTTCCAATCAGATACATTTTGATAGGTAATAAAAATGCAGTTCAATGGAATTGGACCTCCAACCTTTGCGAAAGTCCACTCTTAAACTAAATTTACATATTATTTTAGCACTGACCCTAAACGTGGTCGATATGTTGATATGTGTCTCGACTCCAAATTTTACTTCTGTAGTTTAGAACTGGAACTACGAAGCTATACGCTAGAAATCGACAGTCAACCAAAGAAACCATATTAATGCATTTCCATAAAGTTGCATCCCCATTTATATGGTGCAGAAAAGTAAACTGTCCTGGTGTGAAACTGGTAGTGTGTCACTTAGAACCAAAGTAATTGTATTTAAAAATCATGTAATAATAAAGTTTCAACAGCAGCATCACCTGCAAACTAAGAAGGATGAAAATGAAAAAAAAAGCGGCTGCCGATCTGCCGATCGGACCAAGCGGCGAGAGTGTAGGAGAACCAACACCAGTTCTAAACTGTTTTATATTGGTTATGTTTAATGAAATCAGAGTTTACAGATACACTCCGAATTCTGACGGTTAATGAAGATCTGCATCTGGCTTAAGGCGATCTAGAGATCTAGTTCTTGTTCTAGTGTTTTGCCTCCCAGTTAAAATGAAATCACTTTATAAGATAAATGGAAAGACTCAAGGGAGACAAGGCATTCAAATTCAAGACAAAATTCATGGCCTGACTAAACTACCTCAATATGAATGAACTAATTAGCCCTACAGGCTGTAACTTAGAGGCTGCAGATGGTGGTAATTGGTCAATCACACTAAGGGGGCTGTTAAGAAAACTGAAGGTAGACAAAAATGTGGCCAACACTTCTTTGAACAAGAGAGATATTTTTTACAAACCGTGTTCACGACGCTAAGATCACACATTCACATACACACACACATACACACACACACACGGTCGTAATGTCATTAACAACTCCCAGTCATGTTGCATTGCTTAAATATACCCTCCTCTTCATCCTGCAACAATTAAGCCCTGCCCATTCACCATGAAGTTATAAGGAGTGGTACCTTTTTGAATGAAGCACAATACCCAATCACAATAGAGGTCATTTACATAAATACAATATATAAGCACTGTGTGCATTAGGTGAAAATGTAAAAAATATCACCCTCAGAGAAGTATGAAACACTTATGCAGGTCAAAACTTCTACCATAATTTAAAAAAAACAAACAATAAATTCAAAGCCTGTTCACAATTTGAGTTCCTTTATTAGTAAATGTCATAGTTTTATTATTCATCAGCAAAAAGACCCTAACATAACACAGGTCAACAGATACAAATCATCAGAGATAGGTTTATGTGGGTTTTGTAGTATTTTTCATGCTGATTTCATATCTGTGTTTAGTTTTCCCCACACATACAGTTTTTGTGATTAAGCTAGTTACTGCATGAGAGTTGGTATAATGATCATATAATAATCATATGCTGTTGTGTTTTTGAAGAAACCGTAGTAGCTGACTGATGCTGATCAATATGTCTATGGTACAGTGTGCGCCTGTCTTCACACGGAAAATATTGAAACAGTTACTTGATTGGTGTCTGCAGGTTAATAAAAAATGAATGCAAGTCTATTTGCAAACCTAATATTACTCATAATTCAAAAAATTGATGTGACTGCAAAAACTGAAAGCAGATCTAAAATCAGCATGAAAACCCAGTTTAGAAAAGTGTGTTGTGGTTCATGATGATTACATTTTTTCCTGTTGACCTGTGTAATTATAATCACTTCATGGATCGCCAATGTTTGTATATAATTCATAATCAGGTTGTCAATTAGGTTATAGACAGTTTATAAATTTATCCTTAATAGGCTATATTTTTCTAGTCTTTCTAGTTGATCTTGTCTATTTCTCAGGCAGAATCTCTTTGTTAACATTCCACTACCATTACAACACCAGATGAGCCTGCATGTATGACTGTTATAACTTATTTATAACAATCTAATTAATAATCTGATTATAAATCGCTTATAAATTATTAATAAGGTAAGTCTTATTGGGAAGTGGTACCATTTATACACACACACACACACACACACACATATATATATATATATATATATGTTGTCCTAAAAATTCCCTCCAAATGCCAGTATTAGGTTAAAATGAGTTTAATTAGTTTCATTTATGAGTTCCTGGATCCGGGGCTGTAACCTGTCTTCTAGTGGCAGTGGGTGGCGGCGCACCATTCAGAGTGTGATAAAAAGTGGCTGCCGCACCAATAACGAGGTCATTTACATTCGCCCTCCACTTCTGAACACCAGAACAGCTCAATTTGCTGCATCAAGCCATTCTAATGCATTTTTTTCCGGGACACAACTCAAGCTTGCTTTTTTATTATAATGCTTTACAAAAGAAAAAGCAGCTGACATGGCGCTGATGTTAAATCTGCCTCTCCCACACAGATGGCGAGGAGTGGCCCGTCGACCGGTCCAGACACGACTGGGCTAGGTCTGTGTCTGCAGAAGTCCAGAGGTATTAATAGCATTCATTCCATGACCAGTTGCGCACATGACAGTTCATTTTCTGCATGGGCTCACAAAAGTCGATACAATCTTGTAAAGACAAATACCAGCTAGCATCCCACCCCTCCGACCCTCGAACTGATGACGTTTTCGGGGGGAATTAATCAAAGGTGCTGGATGTGGCATCAGGCTGCCCGCCCAGACAGTCTTTATGCATTTATAAAGAAACAGATGATCTATGAATGAATTCATAGCAGGAGTCGCCTTCATTATAGAGATGCGCTGCCGAGAGTCGCCTCCTGCTCTACTCAGTAGGACGCCTGACAAGGGTCCGCACGGAAGGACAGCCCTACGCGAAGACGGCAATAAATCCAGCAATAATTCCCCATTAATCTACAACATCCTGCTTAATTGAATAGATTTGCTTTATAGATCTGAAGTTATCTTTATCTTTATTGATTCTCTTAATATGTTCAAATTACTACTAACTACTAACATCCTTCATGCTTGGGGTCAATTTCACAAGCAATTTAAACCTCCAGTGGTTGGTATTAAAAAAACATACATGTAATAAAGCCACAGTTTTGCCAGAAAATATGTTCCCCCCACATCATGTGACCTATCAGCGGTTTTCCCCCTCCTGCAGGCCTGATTCTGTTCAACTAAAGCAGAGGGAAGGTTTTACTAAAGATTATAAAAGTACAGATTACAGCATAAACTCCCTCAATATCATCAAACAATCAAAACTAATATGTGTGAAATGTTGATATTTCTTGTTAATGTAATGTTAATTTACTGTTTACGCAGTTTAACACATTAAATTAGGGAAAGTTATTTCATATTAAGACAAAAAATTATTTAATAATTATTTACTTAGAGCTTTTCAGTTGGTTTTTAGTTCTGTTTTTGGCTCTGTTTCAGTTCTGTGTTTCTGAGGACTTTTATTGTGGTTCATGTTCTGTTCTGCTTATGTCACGTGTCTTTGATTTCCATCTGTTTGTGTTTCACCCCTGATTGCGAGTCATATTTAAGTCCTGTTTGTGTTAACTCACGGTATCAGTCCATCGCCTCTTTTACACCTCATGACACCTCATTTTGACCCTGTTTTTTCCTGTTTCATATTTTCGTTCATGTTCATGTATCTAGCAGCCATGGAGCCAGGTTTTTGTTCTCTGTTTTGTTTGAATAAAAGACGTATCAGCATGGATCCTTGGTCGCTGTCCTGCTCCGTGCTCCAAGGAAGCTCATGGTCGAGGGCTAACCCCCTCGCCCATCAGAGACAGTAAATGTTAATTGGGATCAAATTGACCTCATACTTAAAAGGACGAAAGTCCTTCCAGACTACATAAAAATACAAGAAATTCTGGATGTTTGGAAGCAAAATAAGAAGAAATAAGGCATTCAAGACTTTTGCACAGTACTGTATATTTTAGAAATACATTTAACAGCATATACAGAAAGGCCAATGTGAAGACGGATGGAGGTCCAAATGGTTTTTTGTTGAGAATAAATACACAACGCACTTAACCATAATGTAAAAATCAACAGCCTGGTTAAACAGGACAGTGCCTTGAGCATCTCGGAGATTTCACTGGACTGATTTCATGCGTAAGCTCTAAGTGGACACATTAGGAAAACCTCATGCAGAGAAAAGCGATATTCAGCTGCTGGGGCTCTGAGTGAGAAATGTGGTGTGGTCCCAAAAAAAACCCAGCATTTATTCCAAATTATTACACTGAAAAAGTGCAAATGACTGGTGGCAATGCCCATTTCACACATTTTGAGTGTTCCTCAAAGAAGAATCAGTGCTTTTAGCGTTCATTTCGATGTGTCACACGTGTTGCTGTACCTAAAATGTAATGTGAAAAGAATGCGGACCACATGGATGAGCCTGGAATTTTCTAAGCATGGCTTAAGCTCAACCTTGGATTAAATTGCAGTGCCAGTGAAAATTCATTGATTTTTCCAAACACTTTCAGATCTAGGACTAGGATCAGTGTCAGAATCAGAATCGGAATAAGAAAACTTTATTGATCCCGGAGGAAATTGCTTATGTTACTAATGCACACAGAGACACAGAGACAAGAACAATCTAAAATATAAAGACTAATTAAAGCCTATAAAATTACAGAAATGCACTGTATACACAAATATAAATACTGTATATTTGTGGGCATAAACACTGTAGTTACATATCTTACAGTTCAGTGAATTACTAGTAACACTAATAGTAGTGAGGAATCTGCTATTACTGTAAGAGAGATCAGTAATGTTATGAATAGTGGCATTTCACATGCAGCTCTGGAAAAAATAAGACACCACAGCAAAATGTTCAGTTTCTCAGGTTTTATATTTTAATATTTTATAAGTATTGGACAGAACAGCTTTGCCTTAGTTTTTGAGATTTGCTGACAATATTTCTTCTCATTTCCAAATAAAATATTGTTCTTTAAAACATCATTTTAAAGAAAACGAGAAACCGCAAATGAGAAATGATGCAGTGTTTACTGAGCTTGAATAGTTCAATTGAATTGAAAACAAATTCAATTCAATTTTATTTATATAGCGCATTTTATAACCAAGTTTGTAGCTTTACAAATCCAGGTCTGAGCCCCTAGTGAGTAAACCAAAAGCGACAGAAGAAGAGAAGGCCTTAATGAACAAGATTATAGACAGATAGGCCCTCTACGGCTAACAGAGTTGGTTTGACTAAGTGTCCCGGGAGGTAAATATTTTTGGAAGAGGAACTGAGAGACCGTAGTCCATGAACATCAGGAGCAACAATCTCTGCCGGAGCTTTAGGCAGTGGTTGCCCCACCTTGGGGAAGGGCCCGAGTGGAGCTGGGACCAGTCGAGGGCATTTATTCAGTGGTGATTAGTCCAGAAAATGTGCAGTAGTTTCCCTCTGAGAAAACAGTTCTGTTAGTTCTGTTTACATTTGCAGAGGATTATTTATACCTGTGATTAGTGCAAGTTATGGCAAGTTAAGAGCAGCCTAGCTAGAAAGGGCAGGAGCAAGAGGGTATGATAAGTATGAGAGTGCCCTGAGACACCAGCAACTCCACTCCACCGTCATAAACCTGAGTGAATGTGTTGCGGCGCGAGCTATAGGGGCAGAGTTCCAATAAGGCTCTCCTACTCCCCTAGGCAGGGATATTTATTATAAGTTATGTTAAACATTAAGGGACGGCGGGTCCGCCAACGCATAAAAACTACTTGTTTCACGACAACGCCACCCCAGGAGTTTCACCTGGAGAATATTAAAGAAAGGCACACTGGTTCGTGGCACACACCAGGGCTAGAGACATGGTTCCAGTTTGAAAGACACTTTATTTAAAACATTCCATAAAATAAAAGAAAATCCAAACAAATGACTGGTTGCATCAGTTACAGCGCATGCTAGCCAATGGGGCAGTGGATCCTAAAAGAAACCAAAAAAAAAAACTCAAGTGAGTCCCACAGATAACACACTCAAAAATAATAATCACCACCCAAAAGAAGGAAGGACACCACCACGGCTCAGCACTGCAAACCAAACCTGCACTCTCTGAACGCTAATACCATGCGCTCATAGTTCAAGGAGCCGAGCCAATGAACCAACTCCCAAATGGCTCCACCCGAATCGGAGTCAATGCGCAAGCAAAGCATGGGTCCTTCTTTAAAACAAAGCACAGGTCCCTCTTTAAAGGGGTAACGCCCAATCCTTTTAAAGACAAAGCATGGTCTTCTTTTAAAGCAAAACATGGTCCTCTTAAAGGCAAAGCATGGTCCTCTTTTAAAGCAAAGCAGCAGCGGTTATCACTCCACTCTATAACGACAAACCAGAGCACTTTGTTAGTACAAAAGGTGCAACAGATGAAGGCATAAATAGCAGCAGACATACATACCAATCACTGTGGGATTGATAACCCATCAATTAGAGAACGAGAAGGAGGGAGTGTAGACGGAGCGTGTGCCACACACACACAGGCAGCAGCACAAGAAGCTCCACTCAACCCAACACACACGGGGCGCTTCCAAGTGCCCCAATACAGGCACGCCACGCCGGTCACTATAATGAGTGAGGAAAAGATAATAATGGCCACAAAGCCCTAATCGGAGTACAACGCGGTCAATAGAGCCACACAGGCCTTACCTGCACCTGGGACACCCCAAACCAGAGAGGAACCAACCCGGAGTAAGCGGTCAGCAGCCCAAAGGGGCCGGACACGTGCAACAGTTGGCCAATTGGCTAGTAAGCACATACCCGGAGGTACAGCTGTCCCTAATTAGAAGGTGAAATGAGCTCAGACTACTACAATCAAGGTAGGGCTTATACTGCTACAATTGCGAAGAGTGGTGGGGCGACAACACCAGTTTTTTATTTGAATTCTTGTGCCTACCACCTCCCGGCTCTATACCTTTCATCTAACAGGAAAAATTATTTACAAAAAGCCTGACTAAACAAGTATGCTTTCAGCCTGGACTTAAAAACCTAATGTTGTTTGGTATAGCATTCCAGAGCTTGGGGGCTATATATGAGATTGCTCTTACCCCTGCTGAAGCTTTCATAATTCTGGGTACAAGTTAATAGTCAGCACCTTGAGATCCGAGGGACCATGGAGGTTAATAATAGAAGATAAGGTCACAGAGGTAATCCGGAGTAAGGCCATTTAAGGCGTTATATGTCATTAGTACAATTTTGCAGCTAATATGAAATTTGATCGGAAGCCAATGAAGTATTGGGCTATGTGGTCGAATTTCCTGGATCAAGTGAGGACTCTAGCTGCATTCTGGACGAGTTGAAGCTTATTTAGGTTTTTGTTGGAGCAGCCTGTCATGAGGCTGTTACAATAATCGAGTCTGGAAGTAATGCATGGATTCGTTTTTGCATCAGGGACACAATGCACTTCTTAACTTAGAATTGTTTCGTAGATGGAGGAAAGCTAATTTAGTAACAGTACTTATATGAGTGTCAAATGAAAGATCGGGATCCATAGTGACAGTGAGATTCTTTACAGTTAAAATTAGCGAAGCTGATGAACCATCAAGGTTAAGCATTAGACCCGACAGTTTGTTTCTAGCAGCTTTCGGACCTAGAAGAAGGACCTCCGTTTTATCTGCGTTGTGTAAGAGGAACTTATGTGACATTTTATATCTTTAATGCAGTTCCCAATGGTATTGTCTGCGTAGTGGTGGAAGCTAATCCCTTGTTCACTGTTAAAAAATGGCAATATTTACCTCTGATGAACTTCTTGTAGTGTTTCACCATCTAACAAGTCTCATTGTGAGAGGTGAGTGTTGATTACAGCAGTGTTTTATACTTTTCCTCATTAAATAAGATGTGATCACTAATCAGTACCTCATAAAGCAGAATGAGGTGCTTGTGTAGGAATTTAACAGACGCTGGCATGGAATGCTTTCACACTGAATCAGAAATGCTGATTTAAAAATAAACTGCAGTGCCCTCTTATATTTTTCCAGAGCTGTATATACTGCTGCAAAATTCCCACTTTCATGACCAATAAAGGGATTTCATGTCTTATCTTAACACATCTTGCATTAAAATACATGCTAATGTTTTGGGGAGAAACAGTAGACTGATCCTGTGATATTCTTGTTTGACTTTCTAATGAGACACACATACACTTTCAGTGCTGTAATAACGTGTTTTTCTGCAGAGGCTATTTTTTCCCCAGCCTCATTCATTTAACTGATGTTTTCATAACTCCTGGTTTGCCTGTTGCCTGGGAGTAGTGTCTTGATTACAGCTAGCCAAATTCCTCAGGAGAGTAAATACGAGGCTAACGGGGCCCACACAGACACTCCATCCATATCACTGCCGTAATGGTACATCAGAATCTCTCAGGCAGGGAAAATTGGTGCAAGATGCTCTGCTGGAGAGAATTTATGTCATCACGGCTCCGAACATGTGGATTTGGAGGAATGGCAGCCTGGTCAGGGATTGTCGATCAGAAGAAGACTGAAGGGACAGCCATCACTGTTGCTCTACATCAGTCCTGGACTGCTGTGCTTCAATTGGAGAAGTTTTGAGAGCTTGCTTTGTTGCCTTCATTGGGATACAACTTTGAACACATCACCAGGGAGTTTTTTAACAGTCTTTACTGTGTGGGTTTTTTGCAGAGTGCAACACTAAAATTTGTCCGTGAATTACATTTTACTGTGAATTCGCTAAATATCTCCTCGCCAGTGAGGTGATGTCCACTCGTTTGACATTTGACTCTTTCCACATAATAATTGTGTTTGTTATATGACAACACAAGTTGTGGTTGCCATGGTTACAGTAACATTGTGCATACAAAAGAATAAGGGAGAAGATAAATTCTGGATAAAGATGGTTTATAAAGGTGTGGAACCAAGACAGCAGCTCTGCAGGGTCATTTGCTGGTGTTGTTTTTATGCGTATCAGGCGGTTCAAAACAAATCTTGTCAAACAAGCACCAAACAGAGAGTGTGTTTTTTTTTGGTTGTGTGTGTGTGTGTGTTTGTGTGTGTGTGTGTGTGTGTGTGTGTGTGTGTGTGTGTGTGTGTATTTCTTCATCTGTCAGTGGGTGCATCAGCTGTTGTTTAGTGAGGTTTAGTTCCTGATGGACTGTCAGATGGATAAAAGTATAAATTTAAACACTTGTAATTATAAAGATGACTGTAATCCTGAATCTCCATTAACCTGCAGTGTTCTTCGGTTAGAAGTCTTAGAAATTGCTGAACTTTCAGATCACGTCGCTTGAATGGAAAGTAGTCAGGCGGCGTAACTATGTGATGCTACACACTGAAGGTTTAAATAAGGATCTTCAGCTTTTACTCATAAAATGCCTTTACAAAATAAATGGTTCTTTAGGGAAACTAAATTGAGTAGTATTTTTGAGAGACCAAACATGGTTCTTAAGTGCCACTGTTCTAAAGAACCCTTTGGGCATTGCAGTTTTCAGTCAGTCGAAACAAAAAAAAACACATTTTTTATACAATTGAAATCATGCAAATGAAATGCATCACTTAATGTTTTTATACATTTGTGTATAAGAAAACAAACATAAGATAACCTTTCATTAATTCCACTTGGAACAATTTGTACTAACCCTGCCATCCATCAACTCCTGTCAACAACACTACTCTCTTTATATTAAAATGAATACAGGGACCACAAATCAGCTGAGACTTGATGGTTTATTTATTTTTATTCAACTTTCCCATCCAGCAGTTCCACAGTGAGGTTCTGAGCAGAAAGGTTTATCCTGACATACATTAAACTTGAGACTCGCATTGTGATTTAGCCAAGGCTTAATCTGTATAGACAGCTCAAAACCCAGTGAGTTGAACGAGGCACTTAGATTAGTTGGGATCGTGTTGTGCAACAGCATGACAGTCAGGGTCTCCTGGAGAGTGAACGGCCTGAACCAGAGCCAGGACTGTCCTTCAGGTTTTACTCTGTTTTGAGCTTATAGATGACTAATGTCTGAGCTCATTCCTTTTCCTTTCACAAACCAGATTCGGTTTAAAAAGGCTAACAGTGCTAGCACACTCCACAAACCCCTCATATACTTGAGATGAGATTAAAGACCCACTTCAGTTAAATGCAATATTCAACAGTTCCTGTATATAAACCACAAATCCTCAACAGCTTTCATTAGTTTAAAGGGCTTTTTTATATAAAAGCTAAAGTGGCTAACAGTAGTGTAGTAGTCGAGTGACAATTAACACAGAAGTATTATTACAATAATTAACTTTATTTAATGGCATCTTTCTAGGCATTCAAGGACACTTGATGAGGTGACCTAATGGTTAGGGCATTGCCCAACTATGAGTTACAATCCCAGGACTCAATGCTATGGATATCTTATAGGTTTTTATTGTTTCTTAATAATAATGATATATAAATGTTGTTGTTAATTTTATTATTATGGAAGATTAAATTCAGTATTATACTATCCATGGTATAATGGCATTACCTTATCAGTTCAGTTCAGGCCCCCTAGAGGTCATTTCACCAGCAGAATGGAAATCAGTTCAGAGATTTAAATCTGTTAAATTATGTGATTTTTCCCTGTAACTTCATTATCAGGTGAAATAGGTCACTTTTGGCTCTCTAAATATGAAATGTTATGACAATGTCGAGCTGCTAATGAGTAATAGCGGCTCCGGCCAGGTTCTGGCTCAGGATTTGGCATTGGCATTGTTGTGTTGATGGCTATGGTGACCCTTTGAAGGGCTAAATGAACAGCTAGCTAGCTAGACACTGCCACATTGACTTTCATGAGCACTGTGAAGAAGAGTTATTTATATCATTTCAAAGATAGAATTCTGCTTTTCCCATAATCTTCCATCCTAAACAGTTTTCCTGCCTATAAGCTTTCTCCAAATTTAAAATCGCAATGCACCAGTCGGTGAAAAATTAATATCAGTAGTAATGTTTGGAGTGAATTATGGCAACTATGCATGTAATCCAAACATGTAATCTAGCAATATATTTGCAGGTCTGTCATAAGGTGCTTTATCAGATGCTACCATTAGCAATGGGATCCCCCAGGGATCTACATTAGGAACAGTTCTGTTTTCATTGTATACATTTCCCCTGAGTAATACTGCTCATATCTCCTTTCACTGTTACACTAATGACAAACAACACTACCCCCTAAAGCCTAACAACATTTATTACAACAAAATGAAGACAAAAACACAGAAGACCAGTTTATTAAATCACAGAAGACTATTTTTACAGCAGGCAAACTGTATGTTGAGGATCATTGTGATGTTTTTGATCAATTTAGTGGTCAAGAGCAGCAAAACATAATGATCTGGAGAAACCCATTCATGCTTTTATATCACCCTGTCTAGAATGGCCACATTTTGCTAGTTTTAGCCTCTCTACACCAGTTCCCAATTTTTAAACCTCTAAACTTAGCCACTAGGCAGCTGGATGGCCTAGTGGTTAAGGCATCCGCCCTGCAACCAGAAATTCCAGGTTCGATCCCCAAGGCTGCTAGGCACCGCTGAGGTACCCTGAGCAAGGTACCGTCCCCGCGCACTGCTCCCCGGGT
>JBBPDH010000031.1:13496252-13511252 GCA_037974565.1 Clupeocharax schoutedeni
AGCATCAGTACCTGACCTCACTAATGCTCTCATACAATCAAACCCTCACAGCAATGTTCCAGCATCAGTACCTGACCAGTACCAGTACCTGGTTGTTGGTAATACAGGGTCAAATCCTAGACTGTCCTTTAACTCTAAATGCACTCGTTTCAGCACTTAAGAGCTCCTTAAATATCCAACACTCAACTCGAAAACCACATTATTATAACTATGTTTCAAAGCTGAGTAAAGGTGAGTAATAAAAATGTGACGTTTTCTAACTAATAAAGAAACTTAAGTGATGAAAATACATTTTTTTAGCAAAGAATAGTGAGTTTGAACAAATACAAAGTAACATGCAAATATACAATATTTACTGACTGGAGGTATATATATTAGTCTCTAGTTTAGAGGCTTTACACTGCAGGGTTTACCATTGGGCTGTATTTGTGTGATGCATGCTGGGTATTGTAGTGAAATAAAAACAATATGAAACTGTGAATTCTGTCAAACCGATGAGACTGATGATAATGATGTGGCGCAGGATTCTGCATAACTCAACACATTAAACTGCAGTTTAAGACCAGAAAGCCCCTTTAAATCATGGTTCAGACTCATCTGCTGCACCGCAGGAATGCCAGCGCGCCTCCTAAACCACAGGAATGTCACGGCGGAGCAGAATTAACAGCCCCTTTCGACACACCGGGGCGAACTGGCTCAGCATCTTTCGCCTTGATTTTCTCATCAGCGACTTCCAGCCTTACCCGCTCACACTGACTCACAACTCAGAGCACTAATGACTTTCTCTTTACTGGAAAAAACTCTTAATTAATCTCCCTCCGGAAACTGAGCGGCAGATCTGAGGTTTTACAGGACAGAATTCCGACCCAGCAACAGGAACGCAGGACAAATCCATCAGAAACCACCGACGACCTCCTGGGGGAACACCTGAAGCCTGAGGAGTCAGAGTTATCACTGTCTACAGCAGCAGCCTGAGTAAACCCTACTGTCTATCTCACTGTCTCTCACTCTCGAAACACTTACTAAAAGAGTGACTGACAGATGGAGTATGGGTTGAGAGTATGACACAGGCGAGGCACAATCTGCTGTGTGTTTGTAAGAGAGAGAGAGAGAGAGAGAGAGTATATGTGTCTGTGTGTGTGTGCGCGTGTGTTTGTGTCTGAGGATAATAAAGATAAAGATTATGTCCTGTAATGACGCCGCTGCTCTGCTTTGTTAATTGTGGCCTGAGTTTCTGAGAAACCTTTAACAGTTTCAGACGTATTTAGACGTGTCTGATTATTAAAAAAAACCATCCATAATCTTTAAGGCCTAATAACAGGGATCATCTAAAGCCAGAGGGCTTTAGGGCCAAGCCCTCACCACCCATGACACACTCCCAACAGATAGTTGTGTAACTCTGAAAAATGTGTCTTCTCCATAGCAGGTGTCTGGAAGGGGTGGAGCGATACACACAATTACCGTATCTTCAGTGTCTACACATATACTGTTTGCTTTTCCACCACTAACTGGTCGAATGTCACTTGGGGCTTCTTGGGGCTTGTTTCTGGGTTCAGCCTGTTTCTGTTTTTATGGCTTTCAAGTGAGAAAAAGCGTCTCGCTCAGATCCATGAAACGGGGGCAAATCACTCTTCTCTGAACTGGCAAAAGGGTCTCGTATTGGGGTGGGGTATAAATTCAAGGGGGCGGGGCATGCTGTTACAGAAGCGCTGACATGAGACCTGCTCTGACTGAATTTTGATTGGTGCAGAAGCAAGGCTCTTCAGACCGGCGAGAACCATATTTTCAAATGTCATTATTATTTTTCTTTTTAAGGGTTTCCTTTCCTGAGTGGTGGTCTTAGAGATTGAGTATGAAGCTACTTAAATTAGGTACGCGTTTGCGCAGTGAAGAATGAATACTGGTGCACATTTGTCATATTGCATATGCCAATTATTAATTTTTATAATGGTTATTTATTTATCTTGATATTTCTGTATTATTCCATAACCATTGGGAGCAAAAAGATGAAACAGTTCGCCGAACTGACAGATCCACTCGGCTGCCTGTAATCATACATTTCATGCAAAATTGCAGAAATGAACGTGGTCTTTGGAACCAATCAGCTGCCTGGGATAACACTTCTGCTTTTACGGCTCAATCCGGGGGCCGACTCACATCAGTCATCGGGAGCGGGCAGCCGAAACACAGCGCCTCGGATACGAATGACTCACATGGGGACTGAGAGAGCAGAGAGAAAAAAGAGGCCAGGAGAGAGAGCGAGAGAGAGAGAGAGAAAGAGCGAGAGAGAGAGAGAAAGAGCAAGAGAGAGAGAGAGAGAGAGAAAGAGAGAGAGAGAGAGAGAAAGAGCGAGAGAGAGAGAGAGAGAGAGAGAGAGAAAGAGCGAGAGTTTAAAAGAAAAGACAGAAAAGAGGTGGGGGGGGGGTGGGTGTGTATTCAAAATACCTCTCTGACAGCAAGAGCTAAAATCTGCCAAGGTATGTAGACATGCCTGGAAGAGACGGTAACTAAGGTCAAGCCGTCACATTTACCTGCTGCCAAAGCCTCTGGAATTCGGTTTGCTCTGAAAACAGGCAATATCCACAGACAGCTTACGGCTAATAGCGTGGAATTATCTGTTCCGGCAGGGAGCGAGCAATCACAAACAGTTACAGGTTATCCTCCTGTTTCAGCGGTGGAGGATTTACTCAGACCCGGAGGCTTTTTCACAAGAGTGACTGACCCCTGGCAGAGCAGCCTCCGTGCATTCTCTTCTATTCCACTGAAACACACCAAAAACGCACGACCTGAACTCACCACAGCACTTACTGACCTTTCAGACCTGCACAGAAGACTTTCTATCTTGTCACCTATACACTAGAACAATGGCCTCAATTATCGCTCTAATAAGCTAAAATAAGAGATGTTAGATCATAAACAACTTCGGTAAATGCTCCTAAGCAACAGAATAGGAGCTATTCGTTCATGAACAACATCATTAAATATGCTAGAAAAGGAAACTTTAGTACATTAATGACCCCTATAAACACTCCTATATACTACAACATGAGACATTAGTCCTTAAACATCAATACACACTCCAATAGAGTAGGACATAGTAATCCATAAATTACCTCAATACATGCTCCTGTATGCTAAAATAGGACATTAGTCCATCAACATACTCCTATGTGTTAGAATAACAGATATAGTCCATATCTCACTAAACGCTCCCATATGCAAGAATATGAGCTATTATTCTATAAACCACCTGCTAGTGGCACCACTGAGGCACCCTTGAGCAAGGTACCTTGCCCACACACTGCTCCCTGGGCATTAAATGTGTTAAATGGGTTAAAAGGGTTGAATGCGTTAATTGGGTTGAATGAGTTGAATGAGTTATGTGGGTAAAGTGGGTTAAGTGGGTTAAATGGGTTGAATGTATTAAATGGGTTACATTTGTTAAGCGGGTTAAATTGGTTAAATTGATTGAATGGGTTAAATGAGTACAATGTGTTGAATAGGTTAAATGGGTTGAATGTATTAAATGAATTAAATAGGTTGAACGGGTTAAATGGGTTAAGTGAATGGATTGAATGGGTGGATTGCAGAGAAAGATTTGGTCACTTCACCTCAGCAAAAGGTTGCTTGTCTGTCCAAAACCTCCAGTCTTAAATAAGACTGCTGAATTGTGCCCCGCTGGCAGGACAGACGGTCTGGGTTAAAAGTGGCAAAGACAACCATCTCAGCGCTGTCAGGCGTTTGATGGATGATGGGCGTGAAGAACAGTATAAAGGTGTCAGGGTGAAGGAAGTGCTGTCATCTGGGAGAGGCTGGCAGGTATTTATGAAGTCAGGTAAGTAGGACCCGAGGGCCCGTTGCTCCACCTTTTAAAAACCGAGCAGCAGAAGACATGCCAAGGTTGTGTTTTCCTTAATTACATTTATGTGGGACGGAGGGAGGAGCAATTTTTACTACACACCATCCCAGCATTTAATTTTCTTTTGAGGGTTGTGGGCAAATTATACTGAAGAGTGTCATAAACGACAGTTTACACAATTACTGCTTATTTGCTCTATAAGGCCTAACAAACTATACACATTTAACATGTTTCATTGCTTTTTCCCAATGTGTTTTATACTTTTTCACAATTCCTAGATAGCCGTGCACTAAAATCCCAATTAAATGTATTTCCCTTTGAGGAAATAACTGAGATTTTCTACATTTGCATGTTACTCACTTAATATTTACAAAAAACACTCAATATTCATTGCAAGCAAATCAATTTACACCATGTTCACCTGCAGAAATAACAAGGGCCACCAAAGATTTAATTACAATGTGGATCTCCAGACCAGTGTTAGATATTTAAGGAGCTATTAAGTGCTGAAACAGTAACAACTGCTTTAAAGTTAAAGGACAGTCTAGAAAGTTTTAAAAAAGGAAAATGGGTTTATTTCACACATTTATATTAATTTATTTTGCATATATAGTTGTTCAACCAACAACATTCTAGTTTAATGAGAATAAATGCAGTTTATTAAAAAAAAAAGAATAATTAAAAACCTGCAGTGTGCAAAAACATTTGTCTGGTGGTGTAGGTATGATAGATAGAACCTGTAAACTATTTATCGGTCTAATATAAAGCTTTTAATGCACTTTCACATAACTGGGCTTCTTATTGGAGGTCTATCAGATGTCCTGTTTCTAAACAGTCTGGATGCAGAGCTGCTCTACAGGGCACTTCCATGGCCTGAGGCCAAAACAGTCGCTTATCACAACATATAATCTCCGCCACCAAGAGGAAACAGTTTTGCAAGATTACAGACTTTCAGACCTCATTCATATTTTTCTTTATCTTTTTTTTCTCTCAAAACAGCCTGGCCAGTGCAGGCGAAAGGTCTTCCCTCTCGAAATTTGGGGGTTTGACATGCTACCCTAAACCCATCATTATCTCAGAGGAACTCTTGCCCTTTGCCGATCAAAGGGATTCAAACAGATGTCCGGATCAATCAGATGACGAGTACGGACAAAGACTAACGTTACTTATTTTAGGGCAGGCTGGGGTCAACATACCATTGCTGACCTTAACTGAAGAGTATCAGACCCGGTAACTTTATAGTGGAAGAGAAAACGCTCTTACAATCCATTAACGTAACTTAAAACAAATCATATATTTGCTTTTCAGAATTCCCAGATTTCAGTGGGTCAAATGGTGCAGCTTTATCCAATAAACATATTATGATTAAGGCTGCATTTGTAACACAATGAGTTATTGATGCCACCAATTTCCATATACCAAATACCATTTTAATACCATTTTAATACCATTAAAATTCCAAATATCATTAACACTGATCTAGCATGCACAGTGGCACATGCTGAAGCTCTGCTGCACATTCAAATGATTTAAAAAGCTTTTTAAGGTTAAGGTTCACTTGATCGTCATTAACAACCATGTGCACAACCATAGTAAGTCACAGCTTCAGCATCTATGGGTAAGTCAGCAAGCAGCAAACTAACAAAAACAGCACCAAAGTAGAGCTCCAGTTCATTCTCAAGAGGGTCCACTGGGAAAAGAATTCATGAGCTGTACATGTGATGCATGTAATATATATGGTCATGGACAGTTTTTATATGTGGTACATATATCAATACACACATATCGGGTTTCTGTTTTTTCTGTTCACTCTTTGTACAGTCTGCAGCTGTGAGTGTGTGTGTGAGTGTATGTACAATGCACATTATTGTGCATTATTATGGTTGCTATTATTTTCTATTGTAGTGTGAGCTGTGTAAAAAGAAACACCTCCATATGAGCTGTGAGTGTGTGTGTATGTGTGTGTGTGAGCATGTGACAATGTGCGAATTGCATTCGTGTGTGTGTGTATGTTGTGAGTGCAGTAATGTTTGTAGAGCAGCTTTTCTATAGTCTGTATTCCAGCAGCTTCACTTTTGGTTCAGTTTCTGATGGCTGAAACAAAGTCACACGCACACACACACACACAAACACACACACACACACACACACACACACACTCTCTCTCTCTGCTCTTAACATCACTGTTTTAATTGTCGCAGGTGTAGAATAACATAAGTGTAGTTTAACATTTCGAAGCTGTAATATATTATTTATATGTATTATTTTTACATTGTAACAGTGCTGTACAACACACAGACACAAAAACCTGGTTCTGAAAGAGGGCGAGGAAACAAATTAAAGTGGTGACCCGGTTCCCAAAAGGAAGCGCACTCCTGCACCGGGTCCCTGCAGTCTGGAGTCCTGTTACGGAGAGTTATGCGCTCTCGCGGGCCGACATGGCAAACATCAGGCAGGCACGGACACGCTCATCTGCTGAACCTGTCCCGCTGCCAGAGCGCCCTGGACGCAGCTACCCTGTAATCTCCTAGTCCAGGTTCCTAAAGAGAGAACAACCTCTGGACAGTCACATGTGCACGGCTGCTTGTGTGTTTAACTCTCAGAGCTCAGAGTGTATCAGTAAACTCTGATTTCAGTAAATATAAATGGTGTAAAACAGTCTAGAACCGGAGTTTACAGTTCAAAAACACCCAGGGGAACTTCCATATAAGGAGCTGTTCGGCCATATATTTACTATCTGTTGTGCTTCTGATACAGATCCGTGCCGCTTGCTTTCTAAGGGTTAATGCTCCAGTGTTTATTTCTCCCAGGAGTCTCAGGGCGAAGGCTTTCGGTGCCTTTTCAGGTTTGAAAAGCGACTTTGATTTGGCACAGAGCAGGGTGTCGACTGACAGCCGGCTTCAGTGCCTACAGGATTGCAGCCAGCAGCGCTTGGTGTAAAAAAGGGTCAGGGCAAACTCTTACTTTAACAGGGAGTCATTTGTCTTAGTTGTGTGTGTTTGTGTGTGTGTGTGTGTGTGTGTGTGCGCGCACTGGAAATCTTGTTTCAATTCACAGTACTACTGAAAGTCCTCCTGGCGAAGTGCTTCTCGTTACGACAGCGCTGCACTATATGCACAGTAGATAAAAGCTATGGAAACCACTTAACACAACACACTGGCAGTGTGGAAGCAGGCAGCCAAGACTCAACCCTGCCAGAAAGCCTCGGGTCCCCACGGCACAAGCCTGTAAAACACAGCTAATATATGCAATATTACTCACATGTTGAGGTAATATGTGCAGTTCTGCCTACGTCCTTTAATGAACTCCTTGGGCTGTAACTCACAGCGCCATCTGGGTCAATAGGTGCAACAGTGCTAATTTAAAGGGGAAGTCCACCCAACACAAATTTTCCATAATTAAGTATCAAGTCAAGTCACATAGGTTTTATTGTAATCTCTACCACATATACACAGTACAAGTGAAACAACGTTCCTCCAGTACCACGGTGCGACACAAGAACAACGCATAAAAGAACACAAGACCTTATATAAGATGTTAACAGAGTTGTTAAGAGTAGGTTTGTTGCACTCCATAATGGAGAGTCAGAATTGTTCCTAATGGTGGTGAATGGAACCAGATGTCTGCCTCTAAAAGCATCTAAAAGTTGTTCCATCAAATAGTTATAGTTGTGACGCCTGACCCCGGTATTACCTGAGTTTTTGGGCCTAAAACTAAACCCATTCATGGTGGAGGGATACATGCAGGGTGTTGTGAGGCAAAACAGTCCCCAAAGAAAAATGATTTAGTTCAGATTCACTATTTTACATCATCAACATCCATATAAACATTTCACTGGGGGAATAAAACGGCTTGATTTGTGTTGGAGACGTCTGGTTCCATTCACCTACAATGGAAAGAAATCAGAGTCTCTACAGTGAACCGTATCACAACATACATGTAGGAGCTCACAGTGCTTTGCAATGAAACACAGAAGCAAGATCTGGTTGGTCCAACGGATCTGATTAGTCAATTAATCAATTATGGAAATTACACTTAGTCCTAATGAGCTATTCTAATCTCATGGGCAGAAAAATATTTGGTGTTTGTTCCCTACCACTTCCCTGTGGGTTAAAAGGAACAGCCTACAGTTCTTACTTAACTTGAATGCCATAATAACCACATTCTACTCCGGGGGATCCAGTAAATCCAGTAAATGCCGGAAATGAGGAAAGCTGTTCCTGGTAGCTGTTGCAGCTCCAGAGTGTATCCCTGTGCTCTCTGTGGGTGATGCTGGAGAGACTACAGCAAATTAACCAGAAAAAAATTGGCTCCTGTGTAAAACGACAGCAGCTGAAGACCAAATGCACAACAACTCAACAATCCAACAACAAAAGAAGAGCACCGTGATTATGCCTAAACACCCGTGATGGCATAATATATCATTTGTTAATTATTGCGCTATCAGCTCTGCAAAAGGTAATATCGCAATAATGAACAAATTACAAATTTGTTATTATTATAATTATTATTATCTTGCATGTACTTGTTATGGAAAAGGAAATGAATGACTATGGAAATGATCAATAGTACTCAATTACAAAATACTCAAACTGTATTCAGATTACTGCAGAATAGTCTGTATACCACAGACTTTCTGTTCCTGGTGAATGTTCCACCATCGGTTTAGTACCAGCTCTGCATACACGTTGTATAACGCGGTGCAGTTGTGTGTTAAAGCTCTGGGATGCATGCTCAAAAGACATGTCTTCATTACTGTTTATTATATCTGACATACTGCAAATGGATTAAATCATGTGTTTTAACAGAAGTTAATTGAAATTGTGCAGAAAAACATAATCTCTCGGTTTCTCTGTAGAGGGAGTGGCCTTATTCACACTTAATTTGTAGTTTGGCCAATACTTTTGCACAAGGCTCCGTTGACCCGGTCCGGACCGCCCTGGCGATCATTTGAAGAATCATTTCGTGAGCCGTCCAAGACTGAGATGGACCAGTTCTGGGTCTCAGCGGGTTCAGAGGGTTCCTACCAACAAACAAACGCCCATTGCAAATATCTCCAGGGTCACATTTCAGAGCCCAGATTAAGATCACTGCGTGAGTAGGGAAGTATTTGAACGAGTTCAGACCTTCAGAAATCTGCCAGTAAGCTCATTCACAGCTCAGAACGTGGGACTGACCGAACCCCCACAAGCTAAAGGCACTGGTTTAAGCCTCCTCGTGGGCCTCATTCGCAAAACATTCCTAAACACGAGAACGATTTTCCCCATAAAGAAGCTCTGCCAAACCCATCAACACCTCGTATTCGTTTGTTTAGCGAATCAGTTCGATTTTGATTCCTCAGGAACCGATTCGGTGCATCCAGAGCTAATTCAGGATGAAATGTGGGCTGGTGCTCAGCATTCAGCACCACCAGTATACTGATCACCGCCTAATCATCTGGAATCATCTGCTCCTGGAATCAACAGCTTCAGTTAGATGCTCTTTGTTCTGCTTGAATGATTCATATGTAGGTAGATTCATATGTAGATTCATATGTAGATTCATACTGTGTGTCTTAACCAACAAAAACATTCCTCTGAAACTGGTCAGGTGTTACAAACTTAATCTGTTCAGCTTGATCAACCATAATCTGGTTGATCATCTCATCTATACTCAAACCTGAACAACAATCGGGTTCCCTGCTGTTCTTCTAGACCAGTTCAACCACTAGGGACCACCTGAACTTGCGCCTCTGTAGGTGCCTCTTTATGGATAACTTTCATTTTAATTGACCATTATAGTAATGGACATTTCAAGCAATGTTTGACTAATCCTTGAAGATTTGTTCACTTGTTCACCTCCAATATCCAGTCGAACCCCCACTCACTCTCGTCTGGCTGAAAACAAGGCACCACACGTTGCTCACGACAAGACAAATAATATAAACTGTTCATTTTGATGATCAAACCCCAGCACATACACTGTTACATATCAATATATTTTAACTTTCTAAAATTCCAAAACTTCCAAAATCACCACCTTTTGATCAGTAACCTGGATTTCTTTCACCACAACAATAAAAGAGAGGGGGGAAAAAAGGAAAAAAGTGACCCTTGCCTAAACAGGTCGAAGGCATGACTTCTCCAGCTGGAAAGGTGGACCCATCCCAAATCAACAGCTAGTGGCAGATTCTATCAACAGCGGCTCTGATAAGGCATGCATTGTGGAGGTGATAAAAGAGGGCTGGAGGACAAGCCTCACCTTTGAGTTACACTTGGCGGAGAGCGCCACTCATTCACCTTTATTTATTCATTCTTACTGCCACAGCATGGGGATAAAAAAAGGCCAGCTGGAACCTGGTGCCCCATCCAAACCTTGGAACACGAGAATCAAGTTCAATTAAACTCTTTCTACTCAAATGTACATCTGAGTTTCAATATTGTTAAGGGTCTATATCATCACTTTTCTGGAATAAAAGATGGTTTAAAGTCTGTAAATATAGTTAAAGTGTCAAAATGTACATTCGCTCCCCTTGTCCAATTAGCCCATATATGGAACCTCAGCTGCCCTTTTTCAACTCAGTTTTAGTGATGTCACAAAGCCAACACACCTACATGCTTATACAGTAAAAACGTATTATTTTACTTAATTGCATAAACAGCTGTAAACATTACACTAGGGCCGCACAATATATCTGTTAATTGTCAATGAGGAAAAAAGATGCAATATGAAAATAAACCTCTAACCAATCACAGACTTTCTGACAGGGTGACCAATCACAGCTCCAGGACAATCAGTGAATGAATGGGTGGAGCTAAACTGCTGTAGCCACAAAATTATTTAAAAGTATTGGTTTCAAAAAACCTGTGACTGTAGCTTAGTTTCCATATATGGACTCTACGAATGGCATGAGTAAATGTGCAATATTTAAACCTTTACAATTCCCGAAAAAATACTTTTTACCTTTGTAATTCCAGAAAAAAATACTTTTTACCTTTAAAATTCCAGAAAAGTGATATCTGAAAAGGCATCATGAATGCAATAAGTAGCAGTAAAATCGCAATACTGATATTTTGTCCTTATTGCACAGCTCTATTTTGTACTTCAAAACAAAACAAAAATAAAATAAAAGCCACATGAAAATGCGAGGATTCATAAAAGTGGTAAAGGTGTCACGGATTTTGTGTGTATTTAATATTTTTACTGTAGAATCGGTTGATTACTATGGAATATTTGTTACAGGTTTCTATGATGAAGGGACTAAGCGAGCGGTAACCCTGGAAACCGCGGGTCATGCCCGGGTGCAGGTGGGGGGGTTAGCTGCGTGCCGGAGGTGGAGGATATTTCGGTCAGCCTGTGTTTATCCGACTTGTCATCAAAGTTGTGTTTGCATTTGGGCTGAGTTTTTTATGGAAAAGGCAGTTTTACAGAGTGTGTAAGTGATGTGAGTGTGTGAGGCGAGATCAGGGGTGAGCACATCAGCAGCCACATGAATGCACTCATTCTGCCATCAGAGGGACGGACCTCCCCTACGGGACGCTTAAACACACACAAGGATTGAGTTTAAAGCCAAAGGTAATTTCCACATCCTACCTGCCATAATGGGGCTCAGGGCAAACAAACGAGTTCATTCAGAGAGAAAGAGAGAGAAAGAGAAGAGAGCGAGAGAGAGAGAGACAGACAGAAAGACAGAGAGACAGAAACAGAGAGAGACAAAGATAGAGAGAGAGATGGAGAAAGAGAGAAGTAGAAAGAGGGAGGCAGGAAAAGAGAGCGAGAAAGAAAATGAGCAAGAGAAAAGGAAGGAAAAGGGGAGAGAGAGAGAGAGACAGAGAGAGAGAGAGAGAGAGAGAGAGAGAGAAGGAGAGAGAGAGAGAGAAAGGGAGAGAGAGAAAGAGAGAGAGAGAGAGAAACAGAGAGAGAAAGGGAGAGAGATGAAGAAAGAGAGAGAGAGAGACTAAATGTAAGTCAACAGTTAAAATCTGAAACTTCTCCAAACTGAAACTGTCTAAACCTGTGAAGAACGGAGTAAACCAGATCTGAAAAATATGTGCTGGATTGTGCAGTCCTGATTAAACCCATACCGGTTTAGAGTAAAAGAGTGTAGACTGTACAATACAGAGTAAAGATGAGCAGTTCTGAATAAAGCTGTGCTGGACTGTGTGGGTCTGAATAAAGCTGTGCTGGTCTGTGTGGGTCTGAATAAAGCTGTGCTGGTCTGTGTGGGTCTGAATAAAGCTGTGCTGGATTGAGCGGTTCTTAATAAAGCTGTGCTGGACAGTACAGTTCTGAATGAAGCTGTGCTGGCCAGTACAGTTCTGAATGAAGCTGTGCTGGACTGTACGGTTCAGAGTAAAGCTGTGCAGTTTTGGACATAGCTATGCTGGACTATGCTGTCCGGTGCTGGACTCACCGTTCTGCTCCTTGGCCTCGCTGTGCTGGAGTTTGGTGGTTTGGGGGGATTCAGCCCAGCAGCTCTGCAGGAAAGTCGACAGCAAGCAGAGGAGCAGAAGTGGAGGCATTTGGCTGGGAGTTAGCAGCGGATGCTAACGCTGTGGAGAAGCTGGTGGGTCAGATGAGCCTTCAGCCGTTCCTCGCGACACAGGGATCCGCGTGCGGACGCACGAGGAGCAGAACGCGCATAGTCCCAGAGGAGCCGCCCCCACTCCACAACAGCAGGAGCGTTAGGAAAGTTCTTCGGCCGAGCACACACACACACACACACACACCTGCTCACTTTTATGGATGTTCTACGCGCTCACTAAGAAAAGGTCTTCAACTGCTGCCATCCGGAGATCTCCTCGAAAAGCCTTGGACAGCTCTTCTCTCCTCGGTTCCTCTGAGCTCCGGAGCTTCTCGCAGGTCCATCAGCTCGCGCGCCTTGTCAGGCATGCTTTCAGGAGGAACACGAGGAGCAGAAGCTTCTGGAGAAGTTCTGGAGAAGTTTTGGAGATACGGTAAAAAGTCCAAAGCGTGAAGATAAGTTATCACGAAGCTGCAGGCTGGAGTTCCGTGAAGAGCCGAGAGGAGACTGACCACCCAACAGGTGCTGCACTGGAAGGCAACCCAGCAGGAGAAGAAAAAAGAGAAAGAAAGAAAGGAAAGCAGAAGAACAACCTCCCCAGAAAGGCGGAGACCTGCTGCTGCGGTCTGGGCTGATGTTTTCCACATTCTGCCCTGTAGGCTACTTTACATTACAGCGTTACATAGCGGGTACTGAGTTCTTTCTTTTGTACTTTTGCTTCTACTTATATTCATTCAGCCACGTTCATCATTAAAGGAGAAATCCTTTTTTCAAAAATCCCCAACAATACAGAGGATCAAATGTAAACCATACAATCCAGGGCTATTTGGTGTGAAACTCTCCTGTTTAGAGAATCTCACCATGTCAGGACTGTTCTCAGTAGAGGTGAATGGAACCAGACGTCTGCCTTTAAAAGCTCATCAGAAAATTCTTCCATCAGATGGTTCTGGTTGCGCCACCTGACGCCTGAGACATTGTACCAGAGTTCTGAGAATACTTTGGTCCTAAAGCTAAATCCATTCATGATGGAGGGATACATGCAGGGGTCGTGAGGTAAAATCCCCAAAGAAAAGTGATTTAGTTCAGATTCACTATTTTACATCATCAACATCCATCTAAACACACAGAGATGTGTGTGTGGGGGGGGGGGGTTAGAAAATAAAACCTGTTGGAGATGTTCCATTCATTTCCACTGTAAAGAAATTGTATTGGAGATGTGCAGCTCTATTCATTCAGTTCATTCCACTGTAAAGTTTCTACACTGAATCATTTCGCACCAAACACTCTGAATGTCTTTGTTTACATCTCAAACACTGAATTATGGAGAAAACTGTGGAATTTCCCTTTAAAGTTTAGTTAATTACTGTTCATTCAGTTACACTGCTGACCACAGGCCTACAATCAGTCACACCTCTCACTTTGGAGCTTTAGTGTTTTATTTTAGATCCAGAAAGAGAAGAATTGAGCTTAATATACTTCACTTCCTGTACTGAAAGATGCCAGAAAGACTAAGAGATTCGACTACAGGTCTAAAAGTAATTTAGTACTTAAGTACTTAACCTTTACATTTACCACCTTGCACTTTTACTCAAGTACTTAAGAGTTTTTAAATACTTGAATATTATTTTAGGCTACTGTACGAGCATCTGAGTCTCAGTTTAGGCTTAATCCTGGTCTGATTAACAAGCCTGAGCCTTCTGTTGCTTCTTTTTGTGGTCAATAAAAAACTTAACTTTACTGTAAATATTCTAAAGTGCTCCAGAAGTTGCATGTTTATTTGAGTTAATTTAACTCATGTCAACTCTTACAACTCATGTCAATCAGCCAAAATTGTTGTTAGAGTTCAAATTTTGGTTCTTTAGTTTAGAACTGGAGCTACAAGGCTAATGCTGCTAACACGAAGTTAATAGTCACCCAAATATTTTACTGTAAACACAAACAGTGCAAAGAATGGCTGTTTCACATGATACCTGGGAACCTATTCAGTTGGGCTGATCTGGGGTCAGATTCCACCATGTTTATGATGTCACAGAAACAGACAAATGCTCCTGTTTCTGAGGCGGTTCGTGAAAACAGACCCTCTTGTTTAAAAAGGTGCAACAGTGTTGATTCAGTTCATTTTTACAGCTCACAGTAAGTCATACTGTATAATAAACCACATCCACTAGTTCAATACACCTTAATGAAGAAGGTCAATTCATTTTTAGAGCTCACAGTAAGTCATACTGTGTCCTAAATCATGTCCACAAGTCTGATCACCTTGATGAAGAGTTGAATGCTCTTTGAATAGGTCCAGAGAAGTTTCTGGATGTATTTATAAAAAATATATATACGACTATTGGGTTCTGGTGTTTTATCAAATTAAAGGCCAGCAATTCAGAAGCATGCAACATTTCAAGTCGTCTTTGTCATACGGCTCCTTTAAGGTTTACCTGAAGCATTGTGTGTTTCTTTCCCAAATGAGATATTCCTGAGCATCTTCTCTGGCCTTGTGGCCAAGATTAAGTCTAGTCTCTTAATAATTTCCATAGTTTCATTTGGGGATTCCTTCTCTAAGAGAGGAGAACTATGTCTTATGCTCCTTTTGGGAAATGCGGGAGAATTCCTCAATTTGTCTTATCAAAGCCACGGACGGAAC
>JBBPDH010000031.1:13513752-13528314 GCA_037974565.1 Clupeocharax schoutedeni
GCATGAGTACTACACTGTGCAAATGTTTTGACACCTGTGACAATAATATTTGAAAACGGTGCAGATGAGCAGTGAGCACCCGAGTGTTGTGAAAAACCACATCATTATGATGTGGTAAATAAAATGCCCAAAAATGCCTAAATATGCCTCCAAATATGATGTCAAATCACTTTATGTAAACATTAATGTACTCAAATCAAACATACGACATTCAGGTTTTATCTAGTTTATTAGAGAAAAACAAGTTCCCCTCAGAGTCCGGAGCATGGGCGCAGGGAGACAACAGAGAAACAATAAAAATATAGTATTGTGTACTGAATTATAGTGTAAATATAATTCATTATACAGCAGGTAAAATAAGTATTAAACACATCACCTATATTCTAAGGGTGATGTTGATATTGAAGGGTGATATTGACATGAAATTCTCACCAGATGTTGGTAACAACCCATCCCCATCCAATCCACACATGCAAAGAAATCAAACCAAAGATGTCCATATATATATACTGTATGTATACTGTTATATGGTTTTACAGTAATACATTTTTATATAGGTCTCAGACACCTGGAGCTTACAGTAAACAGTGATGTTATGTTCAGTAATTTCATGTAGTTTCATCAGAAACCTGGCTTGACATCAGTCATTAAATTAAATCAGGAGCTGCTGATGGGGTTTTGTCATTACTTCTGAAAGACTGACCATAAACTAGGATTTAAAAAATTACAGAGAACCCATGTGTGTGCAGCACTGTACAAAAGTCTTGATCCACCCTCATTTCTTCATAGTTTGCTTTGAATCTCCTTGAATCCTATTTTCTGTCAGACTGTATGATCTTTGTCACACTGAGGAGATTAAATGAAAGAAATGTGAACAAATGTGTTACTGACAGGCAGCAAAGTGTCTAAAGATACAAGGAGCCTAGATAAAGGAGTTCAACCACTCAGCATTCAGCACCACCAGTATACTGATCACCGCCTGATCATCTGTAATCATCTGCTCCTGTTTCTTCACTAGTTCAGGACTTCAGTTAGAGGCTCTTTGTTGAATAATTCATACACAGGTCTCTGTGTGTCTTAGCAAACAGAAACATTCATCTGAAACTGGTCAGGTTCAGGGACTGGACTTGAAATGAGAGTCTTTGAAAGTCCTCCAGGAAGCCTGGAGAAGTGTTCTTCAAGAACATATTAACACGGTTCTGTATATTCCTGTCATACTGTCCACATATCTTTCTCCTCACTGTGCTTGTCTATGCTAATCAAATCTATACTTTCTGTTATTCTGAGTTAAACGCTGAATTCTTATGTGCTGGAACGCTCACCATTCACCTGTGGAGAGCAACGTTTCTCCTCAGGGCGAAAGAAAAGAGAGCAAAGTCGTTTCTTTACCTTCACTGATTCAATTTTTCCTATAAAGAATGGATGTTTCAACACAGGGGTGTGTGGAGACTGATAGAGAAGCGGCTGAGCCGAGCCCACATGCCAGATATAATAGTGTATTTTATGTGCCGGGTGCTCTGACATGTTCTTGGATTGGTTCTGCAATGTCCATCAGCTCGTTGGCTTCTCGCCAGGCACTGAACGTTTTCTAAAAACAGGGCTCCTTTTGTTCCTCGCCAGTTAATGCCTGATTATACCATTACAGCTCCGAGGCTGGATATTAATTGGTTTGTCCTGATTTGGCAATTTCGTTTATGCGAGTGTGTTAGTGAAGCAGTCAGACCCCTGCGAAGACAAGCAGGAACCGGGGCCGCTGGCGTCCAACTTTCTGCCAGAACTTCAGGAAAACGTATAGAGTGACACGTGAGCGGAGCCCCCGGTCTTCGAGTTCCACAAAACTCAGAGGAGCGTCTGTGTTTTCACTCACACGTAAAACAAACCTTTCGGAGTGAGAACCCTGCAGGAGAGAACAGAAGTCTGGTGGTTTTTATTCCTGTTCCATACACTAAAGAACACATGACCTCACTTAGAATGTGGGACCTCGAGTATGTGACTGTGAGAATCTGTGACATCACTAGGAATCTGTGATATCAGTGACATCACATGACTTCATGAAATCATGTAAAATCATGAAAAATCTATTAAATTACTTATAATTTGTGAAATCATTAAAGGGGGTTCTCCACTGACTGGTACCAGCTGGGTTCGGTTCAGTTCGGTTCTACTCTGTTCAGTTTGGTTTTGGACCTACAGTTTTCCACTATAACTGGTTGCTTTAGTGACCAAACATTCAGAGAAGCAGCACGAGCAGAGCGCTCTAAGCTGAGGTAAACAACCTTGCATCGTTACAATCACCAGAATGGATGAAATCAGAGGGAATTTATTTCTTATCTTATCCTTGGAAGAGAACTGGTTTACCAGACAAGGCTTAAAGAAAGCAACATTAAGCTAACACTAAAGCTAATGCTAATGTTCAGTCAACAACATTGGCGTAACCATTGCACCACTAATCAGTAACCTCCAATATGTACATGTCATCATTTAGTATCGGTTCAGCATGCTTCGAACCTTCGCCCAGGTGGTACCATGAATGGTACCGAGTACCAGATTTTAGTTATGGAAAAGCAAAAAAAGTGAGTAGAGAGGGAAAAACCGAGCTGGTACAAGTCACTGGAAAAAAGGGCGAGGCGCTGGAGGTGTTGGTCGACCGGCCACTGGAGGAGTGCTGAGAATTCGACCAGCTGGTGGCTGCGTTGCGGCAGAGATTTGGCCAACCGAAGAGAGAGGATGCGGCGAGAACTCGGCTCAGTGAGCGGCAGATAAAGTCTGGAGAGACATGTGGCGCGCTAGCAGGGTCCTCCAGAACTGTACGTGCCGTGCGTATCCGCACACGCAACTGCGGAACCTGCCTGGCTGGAGTGAAACTAAGTTGCAGCTCTCGACCATGACCGGCACCGAAGCAAGCATGAAAGGGAGGCTCCAGCTCCCTATCACCAGAAACGGAGTGACGGTGGAACACAAGGTGTGGTTGGTGGATGTCGCAGAGGAGTGCATCCTGGGGCTGGATGTCTTGGCCAAATTAGAGGCCACGGTGGATGTCACGGCGGGCCAGCAGTGTGTGGCCGCTCGAGAACGCTCGGTCCGCCTGAGCGACAGAGACACCGACGCCGTGGTGAACACCATCACCGAGCGGCCGGGCCAGCAGCAGAGACACGCCAAACCGTCTAGGAGCTGCCGCAGAGATACAGAGCGGGACTCGATGAGAGGCAGCCGGTAAGAGTTTGTTACCACTGCAGACAGCCAGGCCACATAGCGTGCCACTGTTGGAGCCAGCAGCAGCGGGCAGAGCAACAGTGTGGCCTGTGAGAGGAGTAGAGGAGCGTACGCGCCGCAGTGGCTACGACCTAGGCTGTGAGCAGACGGGGTTCAGCAAAGCTGCAGCGTGAGTTGGAGAGGGCTGATGAGGTGCACAGTCGGGGGCAGGAGTTTGTGCCCTGGACGCTCATCTGGATTTACTGCCCCTCCCGGAAAAAGGGCAGGGTCCAAAAGTGGACCCGGAGAGGTGCTGGAACAGTTGGGAAAAGCGGAGTACCGGGTGCGACTGAGGGGCCGCTGCAAGACGGTGGTTGTCCACTGGGACAGACTGGCTCTGTACTGCCCGCAGGCCAGTACAGGGGACTCTGGTGAGTTGAACAGTGGGGCGACCGGGTCACCCAGTCAGTTTGGCCGAGGGGAGAGCGAGGTAGGTGGCGTTGGGACTGGCTCGGCGCCAATGAGCACGCCACGGCTGCCTCGGGAGAGAAACTTGCCCGCTCGCTTACAGGACTGTGTGCTGAGCTCGTTGGGTCGCCAAGGGTGGCGGACCCCCTCTGAGGGGCCTGTGTAGCGAGCTGGGCAGGTAGGACTGGCTCTGTTGGGCCCTGGGGGGTGTTTTGGGGTCGTTCAGGGGACACTGCCAGTTGGCGGGCAAACTACTTGCAAACTACGTGGGGGGTTAACTACTTGCACCTGTGGTTCTGACGGAAAAGGGTTGTCAGAGGGAGGTGCTTAAGGGGACTGTAGTTAGTCAGGGTTTGGACAGTAAAAAGGCAGGGTGAACTGTGCGCCGCTGCTGCTGCTGTGTACTGTGAGTGCTTTGTAGAATAAAGTGAAAGAAAACCAAAGTTCCCAGTGTGTCGACTCTCCTCCTTCAACTGCTCGTCACAATATACAGCAGTGGTCCCCAACCCCCGGGCCACGGACTGGATCATGTGGTACCGGTTCGCCGACTGCACAGAAACTGCACGTATACGTATATTTATCTGCCATTCCTTAAAGGTTTCTGATATTAAACGGTCCGTGACGAAATAAAGGTTGGGGACCACTGATGCACACACACACACACACACACCCATACACAAAGCCCACACATACATACATACACAAAAGGACAAACACTCATAAACACACGCACACCCCTACTTTAGACTACTGGACGGTTTCCTGTGCGTGCGTGTGTGTGTATTCCCCTTTCTCAGCAGCTCCTCACCCTCCATGCACGGACACTGTCACCATGGAAACGCCTTCATCACCTGAGGAGAACCTGTTCTCAGATTATTTTTGAACCGAGAAATAATCTATCTCACACACTCCTCCTCGTGCTCTTTATTCCAATTTGATCAATCACTATTATCGCTATTACTGATTTACCACCCCCACCGTTTATCAGCCCCTGGCGAGGGAGCCAGCTGGCCTTGTCCATGTCATGTACGTGCCGCTGCTGTGCGACTGCGCATGTTGCATGACACACACACGCGCACGCACGCACGCACGCACAAACACACACGCACACACACACACACACACACACACACACTGGTCCTCCATCTTAGGACGGCAGCGTCCAGCGCGCGGGCAACGGAACATAACCTCCGCGCGACCCCGAACCAGCGCGCGCGAACCCGAACGGACCGCGCGAGGCACGGAGGGGGAGGGGCAGGGCGGCATGCGCGCGGTAGTCAATTCGTAACGGCCGCTCGTGCACCGCTGCATCCCTGCTGCACCGCGAGCCTGCAAGACAGAGGCGCGCGCACTAGCCCTCACGCGCCGTGATGGTGAGTCTGCACAGCTTTTATATATTTACATGTGTTTATTTACATATATATGTATGTGTGTGTGTGTGTGTGTGTGTGTGTGTATGTATTAATGTGTGTGTGTGTGTGTATTCCAGCATGATGCATGAAAACCGTACGTGCTGTCATAGTGTTCATGCCTGGATCTCCCCCACCTTCCCCCTCCTCCTCTTCGTCACCACCGTCATCATCATCAACATGGAAGATGCTGTTGGGTCTTTTCCACCTTCTCTGATTTCTTCTGGGCCAAAACTTCACCCAGAGCATCCACAGGTTGCGTGTTTATTGTAAACAAATAAAAAAACAAATAAATAAACATAAATAGGCTGTGTGTTGCATTTTTGCACTTGAGGTACAGAGGAAGATGTTTCTGCTCACAACAGTCTTTTCTTTCTCATCAGAGATAAATCACCTTATTCGCCAGGCAACAAAAAATAGTATCATTCCATTTTGTAGTGTTTCTTGTATTTTTTTTGCACGCTGATTTGGGTGGTTATGTTTATGTAGCTTCAAGGGTTTAGTTAAAAAAGAAAAAAGTAAAAAGAAAAAAAGTATTTTTGTTATACTTATAACTTTTTGCACATTAATATGGTGTTTGTTGTACATGTAGATAACAGGGTTGCCAATGCTCACGCACTGAGCGTGAGACACACACATCAGTGAGACTAATACGAAAATAATAGTAGTATTACAACAACCTGATAATGAAAAATATACATACAATATATGAAGGTAGGGAAAAATTGTGATTTTCTGAATCAGCATGCAAAACTTTTCTAAGGAACAAACAAGGAACAAAAATCTACCTAAGAAGTTCTCCTGCTGTTCTCATTGGTTCTTAGTTTCTTTTCTTTGATGTTAAACTGAGCTTGGTTATGTATTGGAGAATCAGACTGAACAGAGAAGATCTTGTTCTGAATTTCCCTGATATTCTTTGTGCTTTTGCGTATTAAGCTGCATTATTCAGAAACCACATAGAAAACCTAGTTTGGTTACGCTGTTTTTAATGTGCCGTTTTTCGTTAATAAGCCATATATTAGCTTATATTTGCGTTCACATTAAATATTATCCGTTTTCAGAGATATAACTGCTTGCAATTAATTATCAACTTCGATAATAAGTCTTTGTGTGCACATGCATTAGCCTATAATTAGGTAATTACTATATTACACATTTATTTAAATGTGATTTAGTAGTTATATTTAACTGTACGAGACATCTGGGCATGCTTACACTGGAGAATTCCTCTGACACCCCCAGACTTTGGTGGTAAACTGCAGTTTCAGTGTGTTCATTGTGAATCGGTTCACTGTAGAGACTCTGATTTCTCTCCAGTGTTGGTGAATGGAACCAGACGCCTCCAACACAAATCCAACCGTTTTACTCTCTATCTCCCCAGTGAAGCCCCCTGTGTCTCTCAGTGTTTGTATGGATGTTGATGATGTAACATAGTGTATCTGAACTAAATCACTTTTCTTTGGGGCCTTTTTTTACCTGACGACGCCCTGCAGGTATCCCTCCACCATGAACAGGTTTAGTTTTAGGGCCAAAGTCTTCACAGGCATCAGGTGGCGCAATCAGAACCTTCTGTGAGGGAGCTTTTAGATGTCTGGTTCCATTCACCTACACTGTAAACGAGTGTATTTCATATCAAAGCACAGTAACTGTCCTGATATATGTGCATATTTATACAGTATATCTGTATGTAAATGTATATATAAATGGTCTATTGAGTGAAACAGGGGCCGTGATATATAATGACAAGTCTCCTTGTTGGCCGGCTCCCAGCCTGTAAGTGAGGCGTAACCCACCAGAGGCTATTTTTTTCCTTGCGTCTGTATTTCCAAGGTCACTGGAGTGTTAATATTTGCTTGCTCGTGTTCCAGGCCGTTGCGTGGCAGTAGGCCTGGATTTGTCTACTTGTGTATTAATAGACACGCATTTTCCACTCTACTTACCTGCAAACCTCCATCATTCGTTCCAGTGTTCGTGGGATTCCAGCCGCTTCTCCGGGCGGTTGTGGGAGATAAGCGTTAAAACATAAATCAGCCATGTTGGAGGTTTCTTGGACGGGCTGGCAGCCAAAAGAAATGGAAATAAGAGAGTGTGTGTTTGTGTGTGAGAAGGTGTAGGGGACACCTTTTGGCTGAGTCAGGGAAACGGGACGAGAGGAGAAACTTGTTAAGTGGAAGCACAGGAGATGTGGGACAGTCGATTTTGGCCCATTTCTGCTACGGCGATGATCAATGTGCTGGAAAAGGCTCAAGACTCCAGAGGCGGAGGCCTGGAGAGTCTAGACGAGGGAAAGCTCCTGGCACTCCTCCTCGGAGGGGAATTCCTCACGCTAATCCGGCCGGGTGCCTCCCCACCAGCGCAGGACACTGTCCCTCAGGGCTCTATTAGACTGCAGCACTAGGAGGACTAAATCTGCTGGCCTTTATGAAGCCGAGGCTTCGTTTTTCCTTGCCTAACTTGGTGTGACGTGTTTCGAGGGCTACAGTGACTCCCCCCCCAACACAGTTTTCTCTAAAACATCTGTATGTATCGAGTTATGCATGTTTGGCGACACTTTGGCTTGACTTTGAACCTGCTTTGCATGTCACTTTTCAGTAACTGGTTGTATTAAACCTTCGAACATGAACAGCACGGATCCATGCCAGAAGCAAAATAAATGGTCTATTGTTGTCATATAATGAAGAAGCTCCTTATATGGAAGTTCCCCCAGTGTGTGTTGGTGCTTGAGGTGTCAGACGTCATGCTGAGCTTTGTTTGGTGTTTCTGTGTCACGTAGAATCAAAGTTACTGTTTTTTAAAAACATGTAATAATAAAAAACACCACTGGGGTGACAGCTTCACTCGCAAATGAACAAAGAACATAAATGCCGGTTCTAGACTGTTTTACACCGGTTATATTTACTGAATCAGAGTTTACTGATACACTCTGAGTTCTGAGAGCAAACCCTGGTTCTAGACTGTTTTACACTGGTTATATTTACTGAAATCAGAGTTTACTGATACACTCTGAGTTCTGGGGTAAACGCCGGTTCTAGACTGTTTTACACCGGTTATATTTACTGAAATCAGAGTTTACTGATAAATTCTGAGTTCTGGGGTAAACACCGGTTCTAGACTGTTTTACAACGATTATATTTACTGAAATAAGAGTTTACTGATACACTCTGAGTTCTGAGAGTAAACACTGGTTCTAAACTGTTTTACAATAGTTATATTTACTGAAATCAGAGTTTACTGATACACTCTGAGTTCTGGGGTAAACGCCGGTTCTAGACTGTTTTACAACGATTATATTTACTGAAATCAGAGTTTACTGATACACTCTGAGTTCTGGGGTAAACGCTGGTTCTAGACTGTAAATGAGTTAATTTGTGTAAACAGTGACAGATATGGTTAGAATTTTAGTAATATTGTTACTGATACTCATATAGTGATTTTCCACTGCCAGAAGGAACCGTGCCGTTCCATCAACAAATGTTTATTCATCAATAAAGTGACGCAAACCTGAGCTGTTAGACAGTGGGGCTGAAAGCGAGCTGCAGCTGAATTGACTTCATCACTGCTTTTTGATTGGTCAAAATGTTTCATCACTACATGGAAAGTGGAGACTTTATTTACTGTCTGCACAAAAAAACAACAACAGAGACACCAAATAACACCTAGGAAGTGATGAAGCTTCAGCTCAACAGTCAGTTTGGGCTGAATATAAATTTCAGTGGGAGTTTCTACGACTCTAATAAATGTATCTTTAACTCTGTGAGAAAAGTGAAGGAGATCCAGCATGTCACTAACAAGTTCTCTGGGTTCGGTTTTCATCACACGGATAAAGAACGCAAAGAAAACAAACACTCAAACAAGACTAGAAATAAAAAAATACCACAATAACAAAAGCGACTATGACAGAAAATCTCTCCACCGGTTCGACTCCATTGACGCGGTTTTGGAACAACTGGCCGTAAACTGTCGAGAGAATTGAGTCAGAAACTCAGTATCTGGACTGAGATACACTGGAACATCAAAACCTGATACAACTTCAGTACCATCACAGTACAGTTTAGATACAGAACAGTTCTTGTATGGCTATGGAAAATGTCTTCAAACAACAAGGGTGTTAAGTGGAGTTTTCACTGTAAATTCTGTAGGTCTGTAGTTATGCAAGTTTGGTGACACCTGGCTTTTCAAGATGCCTGAAGGAAGTTTTGTCTTTGCAGTGACTCATCCACCAGGGTCCCAGTGCTCCCACTGCTCCAAATGTAACAATGCAGTTCTGTTTTATCTCTGAGGAAGATCTAAGGGAAGCCCCCTGTAATACAGAATGGCATGGCGAGACCACCCACGCTGTTCTGGTGGTCTTTTGTAAGGAAAGTCCTGAGCCAGGCGTCAGTCCAGTGAAGGGCTTCTGATTGTCCTCTTAGAGGCGAGAGGCTGGGAATGTCATTGAGCTGTTAGGAAAATAAAGAAACCAGGCCAGAGGAGTCCAGCAGAAACTTAAAGTCTGTATAATCACCGCCTGGCCGGCTGCCCAGCAGCACGGAGCTCAGACAGCAGTGCTGAAAATCACTTGTTGGGCAAACGCTCCTTCAGCCATAGGATAACTCAGATATAGATCTAGTACTGGCTTTATTAACTTTATATCCACCCCCCAAGTCATTGTGGAAATGTGTTATTTGCCTGATTTGTGTAATTCGAGTGCAATTTTATTTGATTCACATTTGGCTGCACATAAGTCACATTTGTATCCCTAATTATTCATATTTTTTTTGCTCCATTTAAAATACCAAAAACATATACACTAACAGTCAAAGAGTCAAAAGACACTCCTTCTCATTCAACAATTTCCTTTGTTTTTATTATTGGCTACACTCTAGAAATCACCCTGGAATGGTGTTTAATTAACAGGTGTTCTTTGTGAAGAGTCCATTTGTGGAATTTCTTGCTTCTCGGGTTTGTCAATTGTTAGAGAACCTATTCCACTAAAGTTCTACTCCACATTATGGCAAGAACCACTTAACTAAGTAAAAAAAAAAAAACTCCACTCCATCATTACCTTTATACAAAACATATTCTGGTTTATCTCTTTTCTTGTTTATTGCATAATTCCATGTGTTCCTTCATCATTTCAATATTTGTTATTTGTTTTCAATATTAATATACAAAGAAAAAATCCCCTCAATATATAAAAGAAGTCACCTTTCTCACCATAAATTATTTATAGTTTTGCTGCATTTAACAGTTGTGAGATTTTATGGATCAAAATCATATACAGTAACCCCCCATATACAGTAATATGCTCTCATGTACAGTAATGTGCTCCTAGAACAGTTTAACCTTACTTTAATGCTTAAAGAAAATGTAAAGGTAAACCCATATTCCCCATATAATTTCATTTACAGAAATAGAAATACAGGGCTTTAAAAAGGACAAAGCGAAAAACAAGAGAAACACTGAGATGACCCACGGGGGATATTCTGGTTTGCAGCTGCCACTTTTTTCAGTAACGAGTAATCAAACGAATTACTGTTTCCCTCGTTACACTGCCGTTACCGTTACTGACAATAAAATGTGCGTTACTATAACTGAGAATACTGAAGAGGTTTTCATGCGAGCAGCGTCTCTCGCAGCATCTCTCTCAGTCATAGGACCTCTCTTTCTCTGGGGTGTGTGTGAGTGTTTGTGCGTGTTCGGGGCCGGGGCGGGACACATAACCAGTGATGATGATTGGTGTGTCTGTAAACGTAGTGTAACTGAGAACGCGATGATTGGCTTAGAATGAGTCAATTTCCACTGTTTGCCAATCAGTGGCAGAGTAGTTCGGGTGTACACACACAAGCACACACACGGTCAGTCGCACATACACACCAACATCCAGGAGTCACGACAACAGCAAGTCCAAAGCTCAAAGGTAGCTTTTACAAACTGGAAGTATAAGCACTACTTTTCCCTCGCTGAGGTGAAAGGCAAAAACGTTGAATGTGATAGTTTTCTCTCACGTTGTCCCACAACAACGTCAAAATAGTGTAGATTAGTGTACAAGGTTTTATACTTATTTTATACTTATTCTTTTTTTGAATAACGCAATAGTTACATTGCCTGGTAATGAGTTACTTTTGTAATGATATAACTCAGTTACTAACTCAGATAGTATTTGTGAGAAGTAACTAGTAACTATAACTAATTATTTTTTTAAAGATACATGTCCAACACTGGAAATAAATAATCAAAAAACTATATTGATCCCAGAAGAATTTCAGCGTGCGGCAAACCAAAGGCTCGTAGACAATAGAAATATTGAAATAACACTCTCGATCCACATGTTTATACAGGGCACAGTTTACTAATACTAAACTAAGATATCTGTTGAATATTGGAGGTAAATGTTTAAAAAACTAAAATACGAAGACAAGACATGAAGCAGCCACAACATGCTAAAGCAATACATAACTATTGTCTACTTGGCTACTTTCAAACCTTACGCCTCTAGGTACAGCGCAATATATCAGTTCATGATGCACTTCCTATATTTATACTGTTGTATTTATATGCATATTGTCACAAAAAAGTGAAGGATATTTGCAGTTTCTGCATACCATTTTTGTTAGGATTTCCACTTACCATTATCTGTTCAGTTTTCTGGCTTCATTCACAATTATTTCCAACCCCTCAAATAAATTTAGAAATGTATAATTTAATTCAAATTTTGTTTTCATTTAAATGTACACAACTGCATGTACACCACTGTTATCAACACAATAATTCATTTTGTTTACTCCATTTAAAATTATTTTGTTTATGTACCAGATTTCTATAGTACTATTTCCCAAAGACTTTCTTCACCCTTTAGAGTTATATGTGCTGTTTTTGTAACTGTGCCTTTAAGACTGATATATAAATGAGCTCTGTGCTGACTGGCTGTCCTGCATACATATGTCCTAAATACACTACAAAGTGAAACACGCCTTAAAATTTCAGGGTGAATTCACAGGTCTGTTATTCTTAAATATGACAGTTTTTAAGACATCACAAAAGCATTTAATTCAAAATGTGTGATTTTTATAGCTTACTTTCCATTAGTGGTGGGCATATATAACATTTTTAAATCTAGATTAATCTCACTGTAATCTTGGAATTAATCTAGATTAAATGGCTCATTTGAATTCTGCTGAAGGCATTCAGAATATGTGTGCTACCCAAATAATGACTAAAAGTAAATCTTTCAGAACAGGTTTCTCAACTCCGACAGTACACTAATTCCACATTGCACAAGGTGCAAACAACCTTAAATAAAGTTTTATTGAGGTATCCAAATCCCCCCCCCAAAATGATCACAAGCCACCCTACAGATGTAGTCATTATTCTACTATTTTTAAATTATATATCCAAACATTTCATACAAGATATCACTGAGCACAGATACACACTTTACAAACAGGAACAACTATGAATTAAAATTAAAAATAATAAGTCTAGCTATCATTATTGAATTAAATGATGTACTGGCTGCTGTAGGTAGAAGGCAGGCATTAGGACCCAGGTGGAGCTACACGGCACTACTTGTTAGCAAGTAGCAACCGGAGCCCCCCATGGTGGCGCAGTTTGTACACAGTTCAGTCAAACAATACTATGAGTGTCCATAACTTACTGCTTAACTTCACTTGTTTCCTTAAGTGAAAGGAAAGGTTTGGTGAAAAGTTTTCAGCCTGCTGTACACGCTAATTCCTTCCTACAACCCTGGGGGCTAAGCTCCCCTTGTCTTTCTGTCCTAGTGACGTACGTGTTTTACAGTAGGTATACACACAAGGTGAAAGTCATCATAGCTTGTGTAGTATAGACCAAGCTCCGAACCCATCTTTGTGAATAGAAGAACAGTGATCACTTTATCGGCCAATAAGAGTCTCACATTAAAGCAGCATGTTAACGCTGATAACGGCCCACCACTAGTTTCCATATATAGACACTGTGGATGAGCTTTGTCTTCGCACCAAATGCAAGCTAGTCATAATTTTTACCTCAAAATATAAATTTTTTTGAGGTAAATCTATTAGCTAGCAGTTCCACTTACTAGCAAGGTCTCCTCCAATCACATGATACAGGAAAACACTGGGAGAGTGAATGCCTAAAATGAGTGAAACTGATCATTATTCTATGCTATGTCAGCTAAGAGAAGCTCATATTGGCTATCATCATGCTGAATACTGGGGGAGAGGGAGGACCACTCTACCCACCCCTCACTCAGTATAATGACAGTTATATTGAGGGATGGGGGAGAGGGAGGGCCACCCTACCCACCCAGAGAGAGAGAGGGAGGACAGTTATACTGAGTGATGGGGCAATTATGGTTTGAATATAAAAGACTAATGAATTGATTTGTGATATTGTTGCTTGTTTTATGCTTAATGGTTTTAATGGCCATGTTTCCTCCCCAGGCTGTGGAGAGGAGCGGCTGGAAGATGAGCTCTGTGAAGCTGCTGGTGCTGCTCTGTGTTCTCTGCCTGTGGACGGATGGAGGATATGCCAAAGAAAAGTCAGCCAAGAAGGGCAAGAAGAAGGGCAAGCAGGTCTACTGCCCCTCGTAAGAGTCTGATCGCTCTCATGCTGTTCTGTTACTGTGAAACTCTTCTTTAAGCACAACTAAGCGCTGTTTATCTTTATGGGTGGTCAGTTTCTATGAGTTTAAATGAAAGCAGGCAGGATCAGATGGCAATAGCAGGGCGCAGGGCAGTTCTGGACTTTCAGACTTCATGACGTCTGCTAAATAGAGATGCACCCATGTGAAAAATGTCCATGTAGGAATTCAAAAAGATAAAGGTTTGAATGCTACTGATGTCTGTGTCCGGTACAGAGACATGATTTACACATTTTAATTACTGTTTATTGACAAAATGACCTGTGCAAAAGTTATGGCAGTTTTCTCTTGGTTCTCATATTTTTTCCATTTATTGTCTAGTTATTGTTCACATTGTAAAAACAGTCCAGACAAAAAAAATTCTACACTTGTATACAGCATTGTGCTGAAGTCTGTATAGTCTTTATGTGTTGCTTTGTTGGAGCAAAAATTTTCTGTCAAACTGTCTGATGTTCATCATACTTGAAAGAACAGCCTGCAAAGTGTCTAACGATAAGGAGTCTACATAAAGGAGTTCCAACCACTCAGCATTTAGCACCACCAGTATACTGATCACCACCTGATCATCTCGATCATCATCTGTTCCTGTTTATTCACTGGTTCAGGACTTCAGTTAGATGCTCTTTATTCTGCTTGAATGATTCAGATGTAAGTCACTGTGTGTCTTAACAAACATCAAACAGGTAACTGGTCAGGTTCAGGGACTGAAAGTAAGTCCTTCAGGAAGCCTGGAAAACTGTTTCTCAAGACCACAAGAAAGTCTGGCAAAATATAAAAAAATTTTCCCTCAGTGGTTTCATTCATTTGACAGAATTTTACACACACACACGCACACACACACACACACACACACACACACACACACACACACAC
>JBBPDH010000031.1:13546978-13559081 GCA_037974565.1 Clupeocharax schoutedeni
TCCGCTGTACAGTTTGTTGTCCATTTCTCGCTGCTCTTTTACTTCGACCCTTCGCTCCTCCACGACCTCCTCTCCTCATCTTTCCCTTCCTTATTTCCTCGGGAATGACAGAGATTATGTCTCCAGCCTGCGTCGCTTATTGCCTCAGTGAAATCAGCTGGTCCCGGGAGTAAACAAACAAACAACAACAAACAACAACAATTGCCTTTTTTAGGCAATTGATACTCTGCTCTTGTCCAACTAGTAATACAAACTCTATATATGTGCACTGTGCCAGATAAACTGATGTTGGAACTGTAATTAATTGGAAGGGGCTGTTGCCAGATTTCTCTAAAATGTATTTGACCTCTCAACAGTGACTACACATTTGTGGGCGGATCCTGGAAGGAAACTATTTAGAGCAGATACAGTACAGTAAAATGTGTCTATTATACAATTTATTTCAGATATCAGGCTTCATATATAATGAAATTCAGATTAAAGCAATTAAAATTGTTTTAGTGTTGAGACCACCGGTAACTTGTATTGCTTTACATAATTTTTAATGCAGCTCTCCACCCTCTGAATTTTACCCTGCAGATAATAACCATCGGGAGGCATGTGAAAGGATATCACTACATCATAGCAAACCTGGTAAGTGCAACAAAGCAACACACATGCACACAAGTGCTATATTAATCTGCACTGTTCAAAACCCTTCTTTGGTAAAAGTGTGTTGTTTTCTGGAGTCTTCCAAGAGGGATTTGCACCAGTTTGGTTTCGCTTTTGTAAGTTTAGAGCTTATTTACAAGCGCACCATCTTTTGGTGTTTTCTCATGTCAAAATATCAAAAATATAACATGTATCTAAAATAACAAATCTGTGAGAAATATGCTTTTTCTCATAGATTGATTCGTTTATTTTGCATCTCTCAAACCCAAGGTGCTTTAACAAGAGCAACTAAAATATGAATACAGAGCAAAAAAATCACAACATAAAGTCTTTAGCTTGCAGCCCAGTCAAACCCCCGCTATAGAGGTGAAGAGTGTCCTGACTAGCAGCCGACTGCTGACAGGCAACTTTAATACAGTAGTAAAAGCGTCCCAGCTCGCTGCACAGTTAAACTTTGATACAGCTGTAAATTGTGTCCTGACCTGCAAACCAGTGAAACTCTAATACACTGGTAGAAGTGTCACAGCTTGGAGCACAGTGGTAAAAAGTGTCTCAGCTCGTTTCCAAGTCAAGGTTTAAAAGAGCAGAAAAGTGTCCCAGCTCATGGCCCAGTCAAACTTTAGTACAGCTAAAAAAATGTCTTGGCCTGCAGCCTGCTCAATTTCTAGGAGAGCAATAAATAAATATCCTGGTAACAGCTCAGTCAAACTCTAAAACAGTGGTAAACATCTCCCAGCTTGCAGCCCAGTCAAACTAAAATACAGTGGTAAGAAGTGTCCTGCCTGGCCCAGTAAAAGTTTAATATAGCTATAAAAGGAGCCTTGGCCTGCAGCCCAATCAGACTCAAATACAGTCATAGAAAGTGTCTCAACTTACAACATAGTCGAATTCTGATATAGTGATAAAAAATGTCTCAGTTCGAAGCTCAGTCAAACTCTTATACAACAGTAAAAGTGTCCCAATCAAATTGTAATACAGACGTAAAAGTGTCCTGGTCTAAAGCCCAGTCAAACTCTAATATAGTGTGTAGCGCAACCTAATAGGCTGAGACACAGACGCATCACAGTTGACAACAACCACCTCGGTGAGGAGGTTGCACAGATCTATAAAAAAAAATGCAGAAGAAATGTTGGTGAAGGTGACAGTGAAAGGAGGTGCAGGGTCGGTGGTTGAGGGAGGCTCGGGAGGCTCCTGGCGTTTGGATTGGGAGGAGGGAGAGTTCTCAGGTTATGAGCATGTCGTTAGACGAAGAGCAGAGAAGTGTCAGAACAAGTTCAGGTTCAGGACCCTTATATAGGGCGTCCAATTGTCCTTCATGGTAACCACTCGCAAGCTACTGTTGAGGCACTCCTTCCTCCACCACATGCTCTTTGTTGGTCCAATATGGTGGTGCGTGCCATCTCCGCAGCAGTGGCTTTTGTCTGCTTCAGGACCTTGGACAGCGCGGTCTGAGCAATTTTTAAAAAGTGTCCCGGTTCATGATCCAGTCAAACTCCAATAAAGTTTTAAAAAGTGTTCAGCCCAACTAAATTCTAATACAGTGGTAAATGAGTCCTGGCTCATAACCCAGTCACACTCTAGGACTTAATATAGTGTTAAAAGTGTCTCACAAGCCGAGACACTTTTAACACTATATTAAAATGTCCTGCCTGGCAGACCAGTCAAACTCTAATATAGTGGTAAAAATTGTCCTGGTTTATGGCCCAAACTATAATACAGCAACAAAAAGTACCCTGCCTCATTTTTGAGTCAAACTCTAAAACAGCTATAAAAATGTATCTCAGTTCACAGAACAGTCTTTGGCTTACAACATACCTAAAACAATGCAAATCAAATAAACTAAACAATAAACAACCTTTCAGAGCAGCAGCCAACTGTGTTCACACAGATAATGACCACACACAAATGTATATGTAGCTAAATAGATATTAACTGATGTAAACATATTTAATAAAAGAGTTAGATCTGAACTCAATTATTTGCCCAGTATGTGGAACTGTAGTGCACCATATAAATTTGAATGTTTTTTTTAGAAACTGGGCATTGCTGTGATCCTAAATCTCTGAAAACACTCACATAACAGCTTGTAGAAGTTTTCTTTGCAGCCATCCTGAGGAGGAGGAAGAGAAGAGGTGTTATGTAAGTCTTGCCTGAGGTCTGTCCCATTTGTTCCATCAGTAACAAAAGCTGGTCCTTTCTCTGGCTTTTCCAGGGCTTTGTGGATGGAGACCTGTCCAAAATCCAGTATGGGGGAGCCAATGTTTCAGGCTTCCAGATTGTGGATTTTGAAGATCCCTTAGTGTCCAAATTTGACCAGCGCTGGGAAGCTCTGGAGGAAAAGGAATATCCTGGAGCTGACAGCAAGATACGGGTAGAGTCATATTTTATCACGGCCACTTACTGCAGTCTGTTTGACTGGTCATAAAATGTCTGTTGTAGTAAGATGTATTTCTGAAGTGGTGATTAATCACTATTTTCTCAAACAAAACAATGCACTAATCATGCATATTGCAATAAGTCAAGATACAAATGTACCAAAGATTAGTGATTTTAATTCATCACTAATAGCCCAGATGTCGTTGTCAAGTCAAACAGGTTTATTGTCATTTAGCCATATACACACAGTACACAGTCAAACGAACAACAGGTCATTGTTGCTAACCTTGCTTTGCTGTCTTTTGTGTCCAGTACACCTCAGCACTGACCTACGATGCCGTTCAGGTGATGACAGAGGCCTTCCGTTACCTCCACAAACAGCGCATCGACATCTCCCGCAGGGCCAATAACGGTGACTGCCTCGCCAACCCGGCTGTGCCGTGGGCGCAGGGAGTGGAGATCGAACGAGCCCTGAAACAGGTAAAAGGCTAACAGACACTAATGCTGCCCCTGAGAAACACACAGCTTAACGAGCCAATAATTAGCCAAGCTGTGCAAACTGTGCACTGGAGGAATGGAGGAGAGATCTGTAGAGCATAGTTGTTTCTGGATGAAATCTGGATTACTGCGATAGTTTGGCAAAATACATCGAATCTTTGTTTCGTTTCCCAAATGTTGGCAAATTGGTTATGATCTGATGTCCAGCTGGATTTACCCTTAACTGACTCCTGACTTGATTCAGTTCAATTCAATGTAATTTATATAATGCTTTCTATTGTGTTATCACAAAGCAGCTTTACAGCTAAAAGCCAAATGTGACACATTCGAGGAAAAACTCCCTCGGCTGGAGTTTTAGATCCTGTCTTTTACTGACTCAACTCAAACTAGCCCTTACCTGACTCACAATTCAACTACGGCTCGCCTTTAACTGACACATGGTTGGATCGCTAAATGACTCATATCTTAACTCATACTCACCTTTGTTTCCTTACTCTTGCACTGTAGATACAGGCCCAATGTTTCTAATGGAAATGTTGTTGCTTAGTAATGCAATTTCTGACACTGTATAAACATGCAGTATTAACTGTAATTATTTCCTTTTTAAGCATCTCCAAAACTGGCATTATCCAGCCTTTCAGGGACTCTTTCAGTTGATCAAATGGGTTTGTGCACAGGTTCGAGTTGAGGGCCTGTCTGGAAATATTCAGTTTGATCAATATGGGAGGAGGGTCAATTATACCGTCAATGTCATGGAGCTGAAAAGCAACGGCCCAGTTAAGGTAAGATTCAGGCCTTTCTGGCACCTTGAGGCATTTCCCTACATGTTTACATTTTCAAGTAATTCATCTTACTCTATGTAAAAGGTGACACATATGGTTATATTCTGGAAAGCCTCTGCAAAAATAATATGTGCGTAAAGTGAAAGTAATGATATTGGTTTTTTAAATATTGTGTAAACATAACATGACAAAAAGAGGTCTTCAAACAAGAAAAACACACCCTAAATATGTCTGAGCAAGTTTGAACCTTGTAAACATATGTGTTGACTACAAAAAGGTAAGCGCAGCATTCCGAAATTGTGATAAAGTGACTTTTTCTCTGCTCTTTCACATGCATATTCACTAGATGGGTGTTTCACATCTGTAACTTCCCCCTCATTGTCTGCCTGGCCCTGCTCCCAAAGCTTTTGTAAATCTTTTAAATCTTTTACAAATAAGTATCAACAAAAATAAGAAATAGTATAAACACCACAAATGTAGTGTAAGTAAAAAAACTGTATAAATATGCAAGTGTAAGTATATACGTATAAATAAAGTATACATATAAAGTATAAGTATAAAAGTATGAATAAGAATACAATAAGCAGTCTAATCACGAAGTAGCATAACAGTTTCTTTTCTGATGAAGGCAAAGGTACACATTACATGCACCACATTTCCACTGAGTTTTTGATGTCTTTCCCTGCACGCTGAATGTGATCATCTGGCCAGCAAAAGACTAGATATAGCTTCATTCTCCTTATAAGCTAACTGAAAAAGCGTGGTGCATGATTAGCCTATTTAGTCTAATGTTGGCTGATTAGCCTACGGTAAACTCATGACAAGGATTTTAGCCATATAATCATCTGACCAGCAAAAGACCAGATATAGCTTCATAAACTAACCAAAAAAGCACCAACTGCAGCTAGTAAAACAGATATTAGGCTACTTACTCAAGAGCAGAGGTGTAAGGATACCTGAAAACCATATTTGAGTAAAAGTACAGATACCTTACTGTAAAAATGACTCCATTAGAAGTTATAGGTCACCAATTCCAATATGACTTGAGTGAAAGTATTAAAGTATCCAATTTTAAAAGAACTTAAGTATACTGATACTGATACTGATACTTATACTGAATGTAGGCTCAAAGAACACCAATACATGTGAAAAACAAGAAACTGTTTATGTATGAGGTTTTATTTCCTAATATAGAAATGAAATTGAACACCTCAATATTTCAAAATAGCACATATAGGTAAATAGCATCCAGTACCTTCAGCACCCTGAAGATGGCAATATCGCCTCTTCTGCCCAAAAAATTAGCCATGACAGATAAAGATGCAGATTTGAGTAACGATAAGTGTCTGTTCAGATGTAGTGCAGTAAAGAGTACATATATTCAATCAAAAATTTAGTTGAGTAGAGACTAAAAGTTGCTTATATTTTTGATACTCACTACAAGTACAAAGTAGCCAAAAAATACTTAAGTACAGTAACAAAGTCCATTTACTCAAATACTTTACACCACTGCTCAAGAGAAGCTCAAAGTGCCTCTGTTCATCCTCGTTGTCGTCACCAGATAAATCACCAAAGCCAGTTTTCAAATGTGTGGAACGAGCATGTGTGTTTGTATACAACGTGAAATGGGGCATGTTCTCGCCACCCCCTGCTGCACAATGTGCTAATCACGCCACTGCTATTCAGATATTCAGGTTGCTATTTTGCATCTGAATAACGAGGGCATAGCTGCATGACAGAAAATCGCATGCCTTCTTTTTAATATATACTGCTCAAAAAATTAAAGGGAACACTTAAACAACACAATGTAACTTCAAGTCAATCACACGTCTGTGAAATCAAACTGTCCACTTAGGAGGCAACACTGATTGTGAATGAGAGAGTGTAGACTGTTAATCAGTGTTGCTTCCTGAGTGGACAGTTTGATTTCACAGACGTGTGATTGAATTGAAGTTACATTGTGTTGTTTAAGTGTTCCCTTAATGTTTTTGAGCAGCATATTTACAAAATGCAATCAATACACTGCAAAAACTCCTGATCTAACTAAGATATATATATAGTATATATACTATATAAGAGCAGACTGTGTAAGATTATTACGTTTGTTTAAGGTATTTTTTTCCTTATTTCAAGAAATCTTACCAAGGAAATATATCTTACTGCATGGACAGATAATTTCACTTGTTTCTAGTCTTATTTTTTCTATTTAAAGAAATCTTATCTTAAAACAATCTTTATATACAATATAAGAGCAAATAAATATAATCTTTTATAGTATATTATTCTCAAAACAATAACAATAAGAATATTAGGCCATAAATAAGATTGTAAATCTTAGTCAAATTGGGAGTTTTTGTAGTGTATGTTTTATTTTAAAACATGCATATTAGAAAAAAAAAGAGTCTTCTTGTGGTGTTACGTATATGTTTCTAGGACAAAATGGAGGTTTAGATTATTGTTTTGGAAAAGTCAGAAAGACCTATGCGGATAAAAAATGACATAAAGCTCTCAAGGGATTGGTGTAGACCATCCATCCACCATTATAAACTCAGGTAAAGAGATTAAAATGTATTAATATTTTCATGTATACCGCATCTAATTTTTTAAAATCTAGAACCACATAACTCGTAGAACCGAATAACATTGTTTAGCCTCCCTCTTAAATGAAAATATTAATAATCCAGATTTTCCCGTAAATATGGTTACCAAAGAATAAAAGTTGATTTATTTGAATTATCATGGACATAAATGGTAAACAAACTACACACATTGTTACAAAGGAAAAATAATCAATATCCAGGACATTCAAAATTTAAAACATTTCTTCATTTAAAGAGGCCAAAACCAATTGGATTGGGATCTGGTGACAATGAAGGTCATAGGGTATGATTTATCACCTTTATCATCACAGCAGTCAGGGACCTCCTGGGCCCTGTTGTCATCTTTAAAAAGACCCCACCCGGATAGAAATGTTTCATCAAGCTGATCAGTCAGAATATTGATTTGCAGTCATCCTTTCCTGTAAGGCCACCATCCCTGATCCTGGACACCTTTCTGAGGAGTATAGTTCCTCTGCTACTCTGACGTTCCTGATTAACTAGAGTGTTAAGTAAGGAGAGACTGATGCCGTTTCTAGCTAAGCACAGCAGGAAAGTAGATCTCCAAAAGGATGATCAGTGACTTGCAGCACAATTTGATTTTCAAGTTCTCTCCTGCAGTGAATGGACGGTCGTCCATGGATTCAAACCAGCAGAAAGTTTTTCTTTTCTTTTTTTCTTTCACTTGTTGAGTTTTTTCTTGCTTAAAACCTAACTCAGCTAACTTTTAGCAATGTCTGTATGCACCTTGTTTCTCACAGCGTTAAAAGCTCCCACTCAAATGTAGACCGTAAATGTAGACAGTAGTGGTTGTACTTTGTCGACTTCCCTGATGTTAGTTTGTATCTCCTTATCAGAAAACTGTGACACACTTAGTACGTCCTGCCATTAAGCAGCTCAGGTCCTGCTTGGGTGCATGTCAGTTCATTTGTAATAGAAAACATTTTTTCATGGTACAGCACAGTTGAAAAGCACCAAAGATTGAAAAGCACAATTGTCTGCATTAAACTGACATTAACATGTTCTGGGACATAGCAAGGTTTTGCACTATAAAACACACTATATTTATACTATAAAGCAATTTTTAGGCTTTTTTCCCCCAAAACACAGCTATGGTCCAAGAACACCTATAAGCAAAACGGGATTTTAGTTGCAAACACTCTAACACTACTATGTAATGATAATAAAACCCCGGGGTAACTAGGTCCCAGCTGAATTATTTATTTTGGTTCTTTCCTTTTTAAGTTTGTTTTCTCTTCTTTTACCCCTTCAAATCTCTTGGGAGATTCCAGCAATGGAGAGCAACCACACCACAACAGAGAATACCTTTACATACACCTTTATTGACTGTCTCCACATTAATGCTCTGTTCATATAAAGTTTCTCCCTGGTTTGAATCCCCACCCAGCACTCACCACAATTTATTCTAGCCTTCAGCATGACACCCTATAGTCACAGCAAATAAGTATATTTTTCTACCCTCCACCCCAATGATAATGTCACTGCACACCCATATGTTTTTAGCAAAAAAAGGAGGGCGAATGAGATACAAACACAGGCATAGAACATAACAATCAATAATGTGCAAAAACTTGCTGCCACTACAACGTCTAACTCTAACCAAAATTAAAAATCAAAAATAAATTCAACCCCCTCTGGCAGCGCTCATTGTCCCCTACTCTTGATACACAGCTTCTAGGCGATCATTTTTCCTTCTGCACCGGTCTTGCTGTCCTCTCGCTGGCTCCTCACAGTGCACTGGAACAATGTCCTGCCATCCCACCAGTCATCTGACATGCAGTGCCTCAACTTGGTGTCTTCTTTTCCTGAGGAAGAACCTGCCAACAAACACACAGAGACCTTAGACCAACCCCTACCCCCCATGGTATTCGACTGGCTCACTCCCAGTAGGCTGAGGCACTTCCTGGCTGGGTTTCGCAGGGAGTCGCCATATTCGCAGTTCTGTCTCACAAATCTCTCAACTGATCGTCAGCAAGGTGGGACCAACAAGGACTCCATGCTCCCCCAGGCGTGGCCAGACCCAAAATAACAAATAAAAAGTCACAAACACACACACACACACACACACACACACACACAGGAAAACAGGGAAAAAAGGCACCTCCCATGCCCAGATCATGTCAAGGTTTATTTAGATTCTTTTTTTAAATTACGAATATTAGTTACAATGTGAGCTACTGCCAAGACAAATTCCTTATCAAACTCTATTTTGATGCCTGATAGCTAAGAAAACAATTAATTCAGCTATAACATAGTGAATGACAAAAAGGGATATTTTTTCCATCACAATGAAGGTTCAGAACCAACACTAGTGTCAAATCCTCTTTAGTCACAAATCTGTTCTCTCTCTCTGCAGATCGGTTACTGGAATGAAGCTGATAAAATGGCTGTTACAAAATCAGACCTGTTCCCCAACGATACGATGGGTCTGGAGAATAAGACTGTCATAGTGACCACTATTCTGGTGAGCACTTTAAGTTTAATTAGTAACACAGAAGGGAAGTCAATTCAGCCTTGCAATACATTGACTCATGATACAGACTCTCCTTTAACATACTGACTTGATTCACTCTAGATGACTCATGAATCAACTCTAACTCATTCTTAACCGACTAATGATTTGATTAGGACTCATCCCTTATATGACTCACAGTTTGGCTAAAAGTTGTCTTTAACTGAGTCGTGGTTCATTTTAGACCCTACCTGTAACTGACTCATGATTCAGACTTGTACTCTAGATCCAATCTAGATCCAATCTGTACTCAACCTTAACTGACTCATGATTTGACTAGGACTCACCCTTAACTTACTCTTGACTCAATTTGAACCCTACCCCTTAATGACTCACAAATCATCACCTATTCAAGCAAATTTGCCCTAAACTGACTTGCAGCTCAATTCCGACCCACCATTATTTCATGAAGGTTTCTCCAGTGCTGGAGTGTGTGCTCTGTATTGTGCACTCTGAAAGCCACACTGTGTTTCAGGAAGCACCGTATGTGATGCTGAAGAAGAATGCTGACCTCTTTGTGGATAACGAGAGATACGAGGGCTACTGTGTAGACCTAGCAGCTGAAATTGCCAAACACTGCGGCTTCAAATACCGTCTGAAAATAGTGGGGGATGGAAAATATGGAGCCAGGGATGCAGAGACGAAAATCTGGAATGGAATGGTTGGAGAGTTGGTTTATGGGGTAAGTGAAATGCAGACAGATGTAGATGCTACAATCTGTCCATAAGATGTGACACAGATTCTGATATTTGCAAATAAGATCTGAGCCAGATTCATATGTGGGCATAAACGGGATACATATCCAATTCCTGGTCATGTGACCTTAATGAGAACCCTCAGACCTGATGAGTTTTTTCCACTTTGCAAGCAGTGGTGTTCACTTTGCTCTAATAATGACTAGTTGAGAGCTCTTTAGAACAAATTATTGTACATTTTGCTTCTGTTTTATTTTGGCTGAATCTCATATGGGTCTCTACAGCATGTGCACTGCACTACAAAGAACAATTTGGCATTCAGCCTGCATGCACAGATTTCTGCCAGGCACACGGTGCACTGTTTGGGTGTGGAGTCTACAGTTTCATGGCTCAGAGTGCACTAGCAAGCTGGGGGTGCATTTGGGATTCGGCCTCAGTTTGGCATTCATGAGACATGTTATTCATAATTCATTCAATGCTTTTGATTGAAGTGTGCACATTCTTGTCATATTAGGATGCGGGTTTGTTTACACCGAAGACAAGATAAAATTTGTCCAAAAATACGAAAAAAATTGCTTGAACTAAATGTTTGTCTTTGGTACCTCTCCTTTTGAGTTCTTACCATCATTTCATCATGCATTATATAATTTCATTGTTAATTACACAGTAACATGATGAATTTACTTTACTCCTGATTTGGATTCTGTTGAACTTTTTTTCTATTTGAAGAACGAATGCTCAACTTTTATTTCTGGTGATGGCTTTGTTACTGAATATCTCTTTCCTTGCAGAAAGCTGATATAGCCGTGGCTCCATTGACCATCACCTTGGTCAGAGAGGAAGTGATCGACTTCTCAAAGCCCTTCATGAGCCTGGGCATTTCCATCATGATCAAGAAGCCACAGAAGTCCAAGCCTGGCGTGTTTTCGTTCCTGGACCCACTGGCTTATGAGATCTGGATGTGCATTGTGTTCGCCTACATCGGTGTGAGTGTTGTGCTGTTCCTGGTCAGTCGCTTCAGCCCCTATGAGTGGCACACAGAGGAGTATGAGGACGGGCAGATCCAGACCAACGAGTCGACAAATGAATTTGGGATATTCAACAGCCTCTGGTTTTCCCTTGGAGCATTCATGAGGCAAGGCTGTGACATTTCCCCAAGGTTTGTTACCGATTTGTTGCTGACATTCCTGACATTGTGTCTCATGTTACTCTTAAACCTCTTAAAGGATTTAGGGTCAATTTACCCACTTCCCCATGATGTAGAACAGCCAGTACATGATTGGAATCATTGTTTTATTCTTCTGAATGATCTTGTTTAGTTTATTACTAGAGCTATTGCTAATGAATACTAGCAACAATAATTTCCATACAAACACATGCACAAAACTTCCCTCAACCCACTGAAATTCAGTCCAGCTCTTTGTTAAGGCAGTGAAGACTTGTTGATAGTAGTCTTTCATTGGTGTCATATTGTGTCCTAAACCACAGACTGATAAGTCTGTTCTGTTTCTGTCATGGTTTCTGTATCACTAGTGGTAACTGACTTCAAAGGGCTTCATGTTCATACATAAACACAGTAAATGGGACATCACCACCTTTAGTGATTTGATTATGAGTGGACACAAGGACAGGTGTAAACAGGGTCCAGTACAACAAGGAGAAACACTATGATCTGATCAAAGGTGGCCAAGGTAAGTATGACCACAAACTATTTGGAATGTTACAAAGTAATACTGTAATAATATTACTTTTTTCAGTAACTAGTAGTGTAAGGCATTACTCGTCTGAAAATTGTAATATTATTACAGTTTTCCCGAGCTAGTTACTCGCGTTACATTTGACAGTAGCATCACAGACACGGCACACAACACAGAGAACAGAAGGGAGGGGGGATGGGGGCGTGAATTGAACAGTGATTGGTCTGGGTTTGGCATGAGGTATCATTTACCATCACCGATTGGTCGACACCCG
>JBBPDH010000031.1:13571739-13587446 GCA_037974565.1 Clupeocharax schoutedeni
GCTGCTCATAAGGCTGAGTGCTGGAGATAAACACACCATCATTACACAGCAGCTCGATAATCCGACACGTTTGGTGTTTCTTCAGTTTTGCCCCAGAGCCATAAAGCTCAAGTATCTAACAAGTAACATAAGCAGCTTAGTGCCCTACCAACAGTGTTCCTGAGTCATCACACACCTAAAATATAGTTTAGCCTTCAAAATAGCTGCTTTTATTACATACATTAAGATGCAGTTAAAAAGTAAAATCTGTAATTTTGTTATTCTTTTAAACCTTTATTTAACAGCAAAAGGACAAAGACAAGATTTTCAGTGTAATGACTAACAAACTTAATTCTGTTTGGTAAACATGAACAAATTTAGAAATTGATGCCTGTAACACACTCTAACAAGGTTGGGAAAAATTAAGACTGTAATGTTGACTTTCTGGAAGGTCCCTCAAGTAATATTGTCCTTTTGCCTAATCAATAAAGGTTCAAGTGAATTACCATATTACATACTTTATTTATTACAGCACTTTTGGAAAGTGTGAAACTTTTTTTGGAAATGGATTGTTATCAGCTACATTAACTGTAAAGGGGAGGGCTATAGATTTTTAAAAATTACATTAATAAGTGATTAAGAAAGTCATTCAGATTGATGTTGATGTCAAACGTTTCATTTGGGAGAAAATCACTAAGAAGTGTTCGCCATGGAGGTGAATGGAACCAGTCGTCTGCCCCTAAAAGCTCCTCACAGAAAGTTATTCCATGAAAAGTTTATGGTTGCACCGCCAGATGCCTGAGATGTTCTACCAGAGTTTTGAGAAGATTTTGGTCCTAAAACCAAACATATTAATAGTGTAGGGAAACATGCAGAGCGTTGAGGTCAAATAGTCTTCAAAGAAAAGTGATTTACTTCAGATTTACTATTTTACATAATTAACATCCATATAAACACTCAGTGACATATGGAGCTTCACTGGGGTTGATAGAGAATAAAACTTAGATATGTGTTGAAGACGACTGCTTCCATTCACTTCCAAAGTAAACTGATCCACGCTCTGAATGACCCACCACTGAATTAATTGATAGAATTCTTCTTTTAAACTTTCTAATGCCAAATGTTGCCTGGCCCTCGTTCCAAATTTAGCCAATTAGAATGTTTGTGGCTTTAGAAATAAATCAAAGGTCATGTGTCCCCAAACTTTTGACATTCAGTAGAAGGTTAATAAAACGAGTAATGTTTTGAGCTCACCGGCTATCTGCGCATGTGTGTGTGTGTGCATGTGTGTGTTGTAGGTGACCTTTTCGGATGCTATGAGGAGCAAAGCAAGGTTGTCAATCACTGGTAGTACTGGAGAGAACGGCCGAGTGATGAGCCCAGAGTTTCCTAAAGGCGTGGCCGCTGTGCCCTACGTCCGGCCTGGCGTGGGCATGAGCGTCAGCCTGACCGACCTGTCCTGAGGGATAAGACCCTGCCGAGTGCCTTAAACAATGGATTTCAATAGAGCAAGTTCTTTTTTGGCCCCTTTTCTTTACTCTCTATCTCTCTCTTTCTCTCCTTCTTTCTCTCTATCTCTCTATCTCACTCTCTAATTGAGAGGCGGTGGCCGCAATTTGATAAAAAAAAAAGACATTGTCCCTCCTCAAGCCCTTCAAATGGACTCACAATCCTTTCCTGATTACATCTGTCCCAACACAATAGGGCCGCATGACATCATTCCCCGAGGAGGCAGCCGATTTGAAGGAGGCGGAATGCTCCCGCCGGCACATGGGGGGAGTAATAGTAGTCGTCTAAAGATTATTTGTGCGTTTGTGTGTTTGTAGCTACTGCCACACCCTCAATGTCCATGTCGGCTCAAGCACACTGCATCAGGATGTTCTTCTTTTATTAATAAAACAAACAAAAAAATAAACAACACATATTAAAAGGTATTTTTTATGTATTTTCACACAAAACAAAAGGCTTTTAAAGACTTCTGCTGACATCCTTAACTTCTGCATACTTTTAAAGCTTAGCTACTCTTAGTTTCGTACTTTTTGAAACGCCAAATATCGAAATATATCGCTTTCCATGTTATTTATCCTCAGTCCGACGAAGTTATGACTTAAATTCATTGACGTTGTTTGGTGTACCGCGATGATATTATCTAGCAACGCTTGACATTTGGAATCTGTTTCTATAATAGTGGCTGCTTTTCATCTCTCCGTTTCCTTTTTTGGCAATTCGAATACGTCGTTTTACATGTTTTCTTTCACCAAGGATTAGGGTAAAGGTTCTGGAACTGGAAAGAAATAGGTTTATGATACAAATCCAAAAAAGAAACATAAATAAATATAAATAAAAAAAACACAAAAACAAATAAAAAAACAAAAGAAAATCTCGTACCTTATTGTATTATTTAATGTTTTGCTGTGAACTGAATAGACGCATACACATCAAAACACACTGGTCTGTTTAAAATGCCAAATAAGTGAGTGTGCCAAAATTATTACTGAATATAGTCTTATTATAACCTGTCATCAGTGTGAATGTAGTAAATACATTCTGTAAGTTTTTTGTATTTAAATGTACAGTTCGATGGCCTTCGCAGTGATTAGACAATACACTTATTTTAGCTTGAACCAACTACAGTTATGACATATTATAGATATTTATATCTTATTATTTACTTTATTTATCACGTTGTTTTGCCCTTGTTCATTTATAGAAAATGTAGAAATAAAATCATCCCAAAAATTGATTTCTTTATTAAATGTTAAAACATTGGTTTTGTTTTATTTGATGTTTACACCCGGCCTGTGTTTGGCTATAATTATTATATGTTTTTAAAAAAGTTACATACTATACAAGATATAACGCATTTAATGCGAAGTATTGGCCAATATGAGAACATGTACCCTCGGAATCATAAAGGTGAATTTAGCTTAAGTATTTGTACTGTTGAGGATTTTTAATTTATTTTTCCATCTTATGATTTTTTAAATCCCCGTTTTTAATTTTTAATGCTTTGCTTTTTCTTATTTTCAATAGAAAAGCAAATGTAACTAATAATGCGACTAATACATTTCACCTTTACTTAAAAATTCAGCTTTGAGTCTCATTTTCAGACAGTTCTGCCACTTTGTAAATGAATGTGTGCCAACTTGTTTATTTTTTGGGACTTTCTAAATAAAAAGTGACTAATAGTTCTGTGTGGTTGTTCTGTGGTGATCAAATGAAAAAAAGTGTGTCTTTGATCTCTGGGAGAAAAGTTTCATCAGTGCAGTGAAGTAAAGATGAGTAAAAGTTAAATTATAAAAACAAAACTGAATTTGGTTCAACTTCAGTTCAACTTCAACTCCTCAGTTTAGTTCTGTTCGATCGGTTGAGTTGAATTATATTCAGTTCAGTTCTTTTTTATTCTATTCTGTTCTATTATAATTAATCAGTTGACCAATAATTTCAATTAGATTCTGTTTCATTCAATTCCATTATAATAATTTGATGCAGTTCAATGTGATTCAGATTAATTCAGTTCAGTTTAATTCATTTCTTTTTTTCTGCTCAGTTCAGTTCAGTTCAATAAAATTTAGTTAAGTTCTATTCATAGTAATTCTATTAGTATAACTGTTTCTAGGTCAATGTTGCTGAAGTTGTAAACTGAACTGACCTCTTAAAGAAACCTCAGCTGAACTTTAATGCTCCAACTCTTTAATGCTCCAACTCTTTAATGCTAAAATCCCTGAGGTGTAAATGGAATAATCTCTGACCTTTTTGCTGCTCACATCGAGTGCTGATAGAGAACTGATGAAGTGTAAAGAAAAGAAAACCTTTTAAGGATGAACACTTCATTTCCTAGCTAGAATGTGTCTGGCAGTGCTGGAAGATGTTTTCTGACGCTTTTAGAAACACTTGGAACCGAAGTCAATGTCAATTAAGCAGATCCTTCACTCTTCCAGGTGAGGATAAAATCTACAGGTGTTATTACAAACCAGGAAGAGAATGGAGATGGAGACATTCATGGTGTATTGATGATCTTTAACTAGAATCTAGAGAAAGCTCTTTCTCAGAAGCTGAATTTATGAAGTGGGAGAAAAGGGTCAGAACCTTTGTGTTGATGTTAAACTGAGATTGAGTGAAGTGTGTTGTTTTCCTTTTTTAATCTAAAATAAAGAGCAGAAGCTCCACAGAGGGAGGTGAGAGCAGCAGAAAATCCATCCAAAGAGAAGGAACTCCACTTTCTTCATTGTTTCCTTTAACATCAGTGTTTCAGACCAAATTTTTATTTTAATGATCTTTAAAGAGTTCGAGACGCTCCAGCGAACATCAGATCCGCCAATCAGTCTGACTTTAATTATCAATCAAATCCGACATGAAAACTTGTTAAATTATGTCGCTCAAACAGACAACTCGTCACCATGGAGACTGAGAGAGAGAGAGAGAGATAAAGAAAGAAGTAGAGAAAAATAAAAGAAGCAGAGAAAGGAAAGGAGACAGAGGAAAAGAAAGATTGAGACAAGGGAAAGAAGTGAAATTAAGAAACTGATTTTAAAAAGATGCAGCAGTGGAGAAGGATAAAGGGAGAAGGAAAGAAATACACAAATAGAGACATCGAGAAAGGACTAAAGGACAATAAAAGAAAAGGATGAAAAAGAGAGGGAGAGAAGGGGAGAAAAGGAATGGGAAAGGAAAAAAAGAAAAAAAATGAAAAGGATGACAGAAGAGGGGTAAGAGACTGAGAGAGAGAGAGACACACAGAGAGCGAGACAGAGACAGATAAACGTATGTTAATCCCTGATATAGTTAATACCTGGTTAAATGAACTTCAAACATTAATAGTAAAATGCCAGTGAGGAAGGAACACCATTGCAACACATTGTAGAAGCTGTTTAAATGGGGGCAGAAATTCCATAAAGGCGTGTGTGTGTGTGTGAGACGGTCTCCATGACGCCTGTGCTGTAGTGTTAATGAATGTCACACTTCTCCCTGAGATTATCCGCTTCCTCTCTTTCAGCCCATATGCTGCTCAACAATTCCACACACATTAATTTTCCATTTCACCTCAGAGTTAATTACGCTTTATTAAACCCGTGTAGCCACCGCACTCCCTCCTGAACTCGAGGTAATTAGGACAAATCGAACATTTTGTATGGAATGGGAACACGTTAGGGAAATAACAATAACAAATAACAGAGGGAAACAGATCTCATCGAGTTTTTATTATAAGACATAATTATAAGACATAATATGTGGCCCAAAACATCCCGGCAGGCCTTTTAATGAGTTCAGGGGCTTTAAGGTGCCCACACTGCTGACATAGATTCAGGTCTGATCTCCATAAAGAAGTGCTTACCAATAGAACAGAGCTGCGCATGACTCTAAGGTCACCAGGACATCTAGCAGTGGGCCAATCCATCTCATCCCAAAGGTTCTAGATGAAGCTCCATCACTCCAGAGACTCCACAGACCAAAACTGAATTAGACCCTCTAGTCCATGGACATGATGACCTGCTTGAACTCTGGTCTCTGGTGTTACCCTAGCTCTGTGGAAAAAAATATTCAATTTACCCAAAACGCTGTATGTGGTCGATAAGCCAAAAGGTGTTTGGAGTCCAAATTTTGGTTATGCGAAGCTAATGCTGCTGACACAGTTACCCTTAAGTTACCGGAAACACAAACTCCAAACCTCTCTGGGCCCTCAAACCACATCCAGCTCTTCATTAAGGTGGATCAGATGAGTGGATGTGGTTTAGGACACAGTATGACTTACTGTGAGCTGTAAAAATTAACTGAACTTCTTGATTAAGGTGGATCAGACTAATGAATGTGGTTTAGTATGTAGTATGAGTTATTGTGAGCTGTAAAAATGAACTGAACCTCAGCACTACAGACAGAAATACACCAGGGCAGCTATTCACAACGTGGAACAAAAAACATGGTTGTCATATCACAACCTTGAGGATGTTTCAGTTGTGCCTATTTAGCCTACAACAGCCCTGCCAGTCCCTTTCGAAATTATAGGGAGTGTTGTTGCTACTGCTTTCAGTACGCCAGACTGCATATTCTGATATTGTGAAATTCTCTTTGTGTGATGTCAATCTGTCAAGTGACTTTGATTGATGCATTTACAACATCAACCGTTTGATTTCAATCTTCAGTCAGTTGATCAGATGTTCTCCTGGTTGATTTCTGTCTTCTGATGGTTTATCAGATGTTCTTCTGTTTTATCTCAGTCTTCGGACAATTGTTTTCAGTCTTTGGAGAGTGATCAGATGTTCTCTTGCTTGTTCTCGGTCTTCGGACAGTTGATCAGTTGTTCTCCTGCTTGTGTGTTAGGAAAACCTGTAGCCTCACTACAGTGAGCAGTGTGAGCATGCCGGTTGATTCAGGGACTGAATATTTGAATATTTGATGTGGGAGCACTCCGAGTCCTACGAGCGATGCCGCTTCCCTCCATGTGAACTGCAGAGAGCCTGCGGGCGTGTCGGCAAACTGCACAGAGAATCACAAATGATCATTGTGTTTCGACTCATCCCTAATGAAAAATGGAAGAGTGAATGATCCCCACTGCAGTGGTTTTATGCAAGCAGTGAAGCTGCAAACACACCACTTTGAGCTTCATGCATCCAAATCTTCACACCTATATTATTATTATTAATTGAATCCAAAGGTGCCTTTCGAGACACACACAAATATTACAAATAAAAATAGATGAAAATAATCTATAAAAATAGATTAAAAAATTAAACATACAAAAGTGCAAACCTAGAAATGGGTGCAGTCAAGGGACAAGATCAAAGAGAGCATGCAAGTTTGAAGAGGCGTGTTTTGAAAGTTGGAAAAGGGACAGTGCTGCTGATTTCTTGAGGGTGGGAGTTCCAGAGACAGGGGAGCAGCAGAGCTAAATAATCTAGATCCCAGGATGGACAAACGAGCAGAGAGCATAGTGAGTAGATTGGAAGAAGAAGATCTGAGGGTACGGGTGGGTGTGTAGACGTGTAAGAGGTCAGAGTGGTGGCAGGTTATGAAGAGCTTTGAATGGTAAAACCAAGATCCTAAAAATCATTCAATATTTCACTGGAGAATGTATAACCTGACTGGAGAAAGCTGGAAACTTGCTGGAGAAGCCTTCTCCATCACATAAATACAGTCAGCAAAAACAAGATCAAAGGATCGCAGTTCAAGCAAATAAATCCTGTTTTTTTTCTCCCTGATCAGACTCGTTGTCTTTAGATAAGATGAGATAAGAAAAGATAAACCTATTAAACACAAAGATTGTATGATTATCATGTTTAAAAACAGTTACCTTCATCAGTCACTTAGAAATATGACATAAATGAATAACTAGAATGGAAAATCTTTGCCCATTTTGAAGAACCTTTCTGTCAAACTACACAATTTTCTTCTGTCCTCAGTACCATTGGGGAATATATTTCAGTGGAATGTGTAGGATTTACACATTCTTTGCACAAAAGTCAATATTTTTAAAAGTGTTTAAGTGTGTTTAAAGGTTTAAGTACAACATGATACATCTGTTGATAAAATGAAATCACTCCTATTTCACCAATTCACAACATTTCATACAAAGAGAGACTTGAAAAAAATTTTGTTAGTCTGAAAAATGAGTTATGGGAAAAGTAAAATAAGTGTCTAAAATTCAGTATCTGCTCATTAATAATATTCAGGGACCTTGCTATATGTTTATTTTTTGCTCAGTCCCTTGGTGAGACTATATTGCTAAGAGCGTTGTTGCCTTTAAGATAATGCTAAGATAGTGTCTAGCAGAGAGAGAGTCTCGACATCACAGCTATGGGGATCATATAGCGACAAAACACGGAGAAACAAATCAGTCTGTCGGAGTGAAACACACAGTAGACTCATAAACAGACTTCAAGACACTAAAGCTCAGGTCAGTAATAGAAAAAGATGTGTGTCCAGGGCTGGACTGGCTGGCGCGGAATACTGTCAGCACCCCGCCTGGTCCGATTTTTTGTCCCAGTCCAGCCCTGTGTATGTCACTGTATTGGTTTAATAAAAAAATATTCAGAATTTCAATTTTTGAAAGTGGGATTCATAAGGGATAGACTGCTAGAAATTATCATTTGGCACTGACATCCATTATAAGTTAGCAATGTCCTGAAAAGTTACAGTTTTGGAGACTAGGGTCATGTATGTGAGAGCTGGAAAGCTGCAGAAGTTCTCAGGTAGCTGCAGAAGTGCTGCAGTCATTAGCGAAAGCCTGGCAGAGACGGAGGAACAGTGGGACTGGCCTGAATCTGCCAGAGCACATTGGAGCCACCATCAGAGCAGGCAGCCTGCGCTTTCATCCCCCGCTTTAATAAGCCACTCCACACTCCTTCATCTGAGGCCTGTTACGAGACTTGAGATGAGAGAATGTCAGAAAGCAGAGACGCTGAAAGAAAACGTTCTGCGTTCGTGTCATTAAAAGGAACATGTAGGATAAAGCGACATGCTTTAAGAGGTGAAATCGTGCATCCTATTAGGTGCGGAGGATAATAACGTCACTTGTGTTCCCTCACAGGTGATCCATGATGCTACAGGGACAGAAGTGCTTATGTTCATGCCTTTATTTCAACTAATTAAAGTGCATCACATACACACACACAAATACACACACAATGCTCACAATTAGCATATACAGAACAAGCACTTTAACAACATTTGCATATTGTCTGAAAGTGAAATATGAATAAAAAAAGTGAATTTCAGATTTTCAGTCCACTCTTGAACCAAATGAATATAAAAAATTTAGCACATTTCAGTGGGAAACCTGAAAATTCTTGAAATGCAAAAATATGAAATATTATCCAAACAAGATGTGCTATCTAGGTAATAGTATCTACCCAAGATCTCCCATTGGTCAGGCCTTCAGGAGCTGGAATGAAGTCCTACCATGTCAGATTAACCAGCAACATATTTTGGAAGAGGAATCAGCCAATCATGATTTACAACATTTGCATTCACTTCTAGATAATAAATGCACAATCTCGTCCAACTTACATCTAAAAGTTGAATGCAGAACTATATAAATCCATTCCATCTGTAGTGAAATGTGCTAGAGAATACTGTAACTTGGTGTTTCATGAGTGTTTTGGTGATTTAAAAGGGATTGAATACCTCAGAGGTTACTGGTTAACCTGGGATTTTTAATGGAATTTTTGTCATTAGCACGATTCAGGATTTAATCAGATGATGGGTTGAGATTCAGTGGTGGTCCAACTATATTATCTCTCACAAATAATTACCCACCAGATAGGTTTGCTTCAAGAAAAAACAACAAAAATGCGTAAAATTGCATAATAAAACTGGATTGGACTTTCAAAACATTTAGCTTTTGTTCACTGTATTGCACACTTGATGAATATTGAATACACTTGCATATAAATCCAAAAGTCATCTCCACCATAATCAAGCCTAAAGAATTAACCTCTGTGTGAGGACCCAGGACAAAGACGCCCCAACCACATTATTTATTTTGGTTTTACTATAAGTTTGTTTTTACCCCTTTGGATCTCTTGGGCGACAGACAATGGAGGAGAATCACTTTCAGGCAGGAAGTAAGTTTACATACACCTTTATTGACTGTCTCCACAGACTGTGTCACTGACTACATCAACTTCTGTGTGGATAACACTGTACCAATGAAATCCATACGCTGCTTCCCCAACAACAAGCCATGGATCACCGAGGACATTTAAGCCTGCCTGAATGAGAAGACGAAAGCATTCAGGTCAGGTGTCAAGGAGGCAGCCAAGGAAGTACAGAGGCACTTGTTGGTGAAGTTAAAGGAGGGAAATGACAGATACCGGAGAAAACTGGAATAAGAACTGCAGCAGAATAACAGCAGATAAGTATGGAGAGGGATGAAGAACATTACCAGCTTCAAAACCAGCTGCCTTGGGAGGAATGGTGATGTGGAGAAGGGCCAATTAGTTTAATCTGTTCTTTAATAGATTTGACAGCAGGCCTGTTTCCAGCATCTCCAGCTCCAACACATCCCATATTGAACCCAGTGCACCTGTTCTTTCCATCACTGTAATGCCAAACTGCAGCCCTCCATCCTTTCTCTCTCCTACTCCCTCTCGCACCATCGCACCAGACAGAGTCTCTACCTCTTCTTACCCTGCCACTGCTGACCCTGACATCCATAAACCATCCATCATCTTCACCGAGGACCAAGTGAGGAGAGAACTTTGCAGACTCCATCCTGCTAAAGCGCCAGGCCCAGATGGCTTAAGCACACAGGTACTCAAGCTGTGCACCTCTCAGCTATGTGCAGTACTACTGAGGATCTTAAACCTGAGCCTCTGTACCAAGAAAAGTGAAAGTGACAATTCGGTCATACATGAATACACCACAGCACAAATATCTTCCTCTGCATTTAAACCATTCACCAAGTGAAGCAGTGGGCAGCACCAAACACAGCACCCGGGGAGCAGTGTGTACCTTGCTCAGGGTACCTCAGAGGGGCCTAGCAGTATTGGGAATCAAACCTGAGACTTCCTGATCACAGGGTGAATGTCCTAACCACTAGACTACCAGCTGCCCCAGAGAGCGACCCCCTAACCACAACCCAGCCGCCTCACCATGATCACCAGCCACTGGACTCAAACTCTGGTACCCAAGTCTGCTCACACGACCCCACCACAGCAAGGCTGCTGCCCTTTGGTCGCTCGAGGAGTCCTTTTTGCCCACACTTTGCCTCAGAAACGTCCCACAGCATGGCGATAGTCAGCAGGGCAGTTCCAATGAGGACCCTGTGCTCCCCCAGTGGCTGCCAGACGCAGAATAACAAAAGAAGAAAAAAAAAAGAAAAACACACAGACACACACACTTGCACACAGAAAAACATGGGAAAAAGGCATCTCCCATGCCCAGACCCGATATCTGTTTCTTGGTTCCTTATATAATGCTAAAGTATTTTATCTCAGAAGCTCTCAAGCTACCCTCCAGAACAGGGACTGAGTGGCTGGTGAGTCTAATCTGCAAGTCATGGTTTTACACATTAGATTAGTGTGAATGTGTGACCGTGTCATAGGAAATGTTCAGAGCAGATATTGGGGTCACTGGTCACTGAACCTTTAGGAAATAATTAGAAACCATCAAATAAAGACCTTCAGGTCCAGCGTCATCACAGTAAGTGAGCAGAGCAGATAGAGGTCACCTCAGATCGAAGCTCTAGAGCTAAACAGTTGGTTTCACTCTATAAAATGGAGGCATATTTGAATGGATAGCTTTATGGAAGGATGGATGGGTGGATGGATGGATGGATGGACAGAAAGTTAGGTAGATAAATAAAAAAAAATAATACATGAATGAGCGTTCATATCAGTTTCAACTGTTTTAGTCTCCAGAATTGCTGAACAAGTATTTAAAATGTCTTCGTATTTGTGTGAATGACTGAGTGAGACGCTGCAGTGATGAATCCTGGAAACAGCTTTAAGAGGGCGGCGTCAATAAATCACATGCTCTGCTAATCTGCCTCAGGGACAGTTTTATTCGTTCAATAAACAATTACGTTATTCGTAATAAACAATGGATATCAGGCCGGCTTTTCCTGTTTAGAAGGATCAGCTTCTGAAACCACAGCAAACATCTAGCAAACCTCCCAAATAAACATTGTAAATTAGCATTGTCCCTGCTTTGGCTTCTCTACTCCAAGGGAACAGGCATGTGTAATGTTTACAGTCTGACAGTGATAACTGTGGGGTGAGTTTAATCCAATCTGCATTGTGCGCATTATGTGATAAACTAAGTTTAATTGAATATGAATCAAAAGTATGTCATTTTTATGGTCTCATTATTAACTGTGGGGTTATTTTGATCCAGTATGAATCTGTAGTGCACAGTTTCTACAGTCTCATTAATTATTGTAGGGCTGTTTTAATCTAGTGTGAATCTGCTGTCTGTAATTTTCACAGTCTGATAATAATTGCAGAGTGGTTTAAATCAAGTATGAATGCAGTCTAACAATATTTGTAAAGTGATTTCAATCCAGTATATAGTGTTTACAGTAATAATTGTGAGATGACCTCCAGTATCCCGTATTAATCTGCAGTGTGTAGTTTTACAGCCTGTTGGTAATAATTGTATGGTAACTTTAATTCAGTATCAGTCTGCAGTGTGTAATTATTACAGTCTGACAATAGTAATTCTGGAATTTGTGGAATCCAGTATGAATCTACAGTGTGCAGTATTTACAGTCAAACAGTGATAATAGTGAGGTGAATATGAATCTAATCCAGCTCCAGTTGTGATTACGATGGTCAGGCTATATGTACAATTGGTTACTGTGTCTTTAAGGTCAGAAGAGTTACATCCACCATGAGAAAAAGAGAGCCATCAAACGCGACACTTCTGGCAGATTTCTTCCCGAGTCCTGACAGCCTGACATGATTTATATGCCTCTGTCTCATCACTCAGCTGGGTGAAGATGGACAGTTCTTTCTCTCCTCTCTGCGGACACCAGATGCTTTATTTGAAGTCAGTAATTTTCAAACTGTGCCGCCTAGAGTTTTCCTCTATAAGTCCTTAACAGCCACCAAATATACAGTACAGAGCAAATATAAAGAGAACACTGAGATGGTTTAAGACTTTTGCATTCCCAGACATTCTTGTATTTTAATGAGTTCTTGAGGAGCAGTTCTCCAGGCTTCCTGAAGGAATTTCAAAGACTCTTATTTCCAGTCCAGTCCCTGAGCCTGTTCTGTTTTAGAATAATATTTTTGGCAGATAAGAAACACAGTGAACTACATATGAATTATTCAAGCAGAACAAAGAGCATTTAACTGAAATCCTGAACCAGAGAAGAAACAGGAGCATATGGTTCCAGATTATCAGGCAGTGATCAGTATACTGGTGGTGCTGAATGCTGAGTGGTTGGTACTTTATCTATGCTCCTTGTGTTTTTAGACACTTTTGTTCACATTTCTCTAATTGAATCTCCTCAGTATGACAGACTGTCTGACAGAAAATAGTATTTTTACACCAAAAACTTATATATCGACTACTCTGCTATTTTTTGCAATAAGATTTCTAGTGATGTGTTAGGGGTAAGCTATCATTGGATGTTCGACATTAAAAACAAAAATGTGAGTTTGTCAAAGACTCCTCATGTTCTGTCTTAAGATCTGACAATCACACACATGAGAGCTGGTGTTTTGCAGTCACTTTTTCAGTAAAGAAATAAACTATGGTATTACCATAAGAAGCATATCTAGAACTGGCTGAAACCTCCTCACACTACTGCTCTACAGTCAATGACATCTCTACAACTGACTGGAACCTGCTTATACTATGGTTCTACAGTCAGTGACGTATCTAGAACTGACTGAAACCTGCTTAAACTACAGCTCTACAGTCAATGACATCTCTACAACTGACTGAAACTGTGGTTCTGAAGTCAGTGAACTGACTAATAACACCATGGCTCTGAAGTCAGTGATGTCTTTAGAACTCACTGAAACCTGTTTATACTATGGTTCTACAGTCAGTTACATATCAGGAACTGAGTGAAACCAGATTACGGCTCTACAGTCAGTGAGATACTAGAACAGACTGGAACCTGTTTACACTACAGTTAGTGATGCATCTAAAACTGACTGAAATCTACTCACACCTTGGCTGTCTGTCAGTAACTAGAACAGAACTAGAACAGACTGAAACCTGATTAAAGTCAGTGATGTATCTAGAACTGATTAAAAAACAATATCATTCAAAGCCAATTATAAAGAAACGAGGAGGTGGCTCAAGATTTTGCACTGGACTGTGAAAGATAGACAAACTTAAAAAAATCTCAGCCACTGGTCAGGCGTCAGCAATAAAGACAAGGCTGTCTGTGTCGGCCCCCATTTGAGGCTTTTAAGTGTTCAGAGCGCTGGAATTGTGTGTGTGTGTGTGTGTGTGTGTGTGTGTGTGTGTTTGTGTGTATGTGTGGAGCAGAGGGGAAAAATAAGACCTGCTATCCACTGGCCCAGTTGTCATGGAAACAGCATTAGCAGTGCGTGGGGGCGAACAGGATGGCGGGCTGGAAGTATGATTGGCGAGGACGCCGCTGTCATTTTAGTCGTTTGCTCAGAGGCTATCAACACCTTTTCAGCTCCACAGAGTTGCATAATTATCCCTGTTTGATGGGGGTGGGGATGGAGAGGGGCAAATAAATAAATAAATAATATTTAAAAGAAAAAAAACAAAAAACAAAAGAGATTATGTGCAAGGGAGAATGCTCATTAATGCACAAGTTCAACTAGTGATGGCAGACTCACACCAAGTGGGTTTCTATGGCAACCCCTCCTCCTCCGGTGTAGCAGTTAGTCTGTGCATGCATAAGAGATGTGGCATTGATGTGAGAGCGTCTGTGTGTGTGTGTGTGTGTGTGTGTGTGTGTGTGTGTGTGTGTGTGTGTGTCTGTGTTAGTGGATATGCTGTGGTAGACGAGCTGTGCACTTAGACGAATGGAAAACACGCACTCAACCCAACCACCCACACACACACACACACACACACACACACACACACACAGAGCTGTAAAGTTAAATAGCGTGTCTCTCAGTGGGAGTGACATGTGATTCGTGTCGGTCTGAGGGAGTGTATCATTTTCTGCTCTTCAGCAGAAAAAAGAGACAAAAGCTTTGGAGCCTAAAAGCCTGCAGAAATAAAAAGAGTAAAGAGCTTTATTCTGCTCTTTGCCCGGTTCCCTCGCTTTGCTCCGACTCCAGAGCTTACAGAGAGACATTACTGTCGACTGCAGCAATAGGAGGCACAACAGGCTGACTTTGAAACAGTCTGGCATGCCCAGGTACTACTCCATAATTCCAACACACAGCTCTCTACTCGCTATATGCATTCTAAAGGATGCTGAATGGTGAGAAGGACTCAAACTAATTACACAACAACGGAAACATATTTAACACACAATAAATCCCTACTGCTACTAACACACGCTAACAAAAACAACAGAAAAGGCCTACTGGCCACCTACCCCCAACAGCAAAGCCTCATGGGAGGTACAGTCCTGCCGTGCCACTCGTTAAAATATGGACAAAAGTATATGGACAAAAAATGGGACGCCTGACCCCTGTGAAAACGAGCCGACGCCTACAGCCACATTTGGTTTAATTGTCAGAGTAAAGGGGTTACTTTTGTCCATATAAGGTGCCTGACCATTACACCAAATGTGGCTTTAATACTACTGCATTCAGATACATGGAGTTGGTCCCCTCTTTGCAGCTGCATTAAGGGTTCTGCCACCCCATGCTCTGGACTCTGGACTTGTTTTTCAATAACTAGCTAGATAAAATGTGAATGCCCTGCAGTGGCAAATAGCTTTGGTTTTATATTTGAGTTTATGTTATCAAGTAATTTTTATTGAGATTTACAGAAATATTTGAACTGCAGCTGTGTCACTGTGTTACAGGGAACACTGCTGTTAAAAAGTCCTTTATTTATTTAAAGAGATTGCAAACCAAATGTTATTCCACTTTTTTTTATTGCTCCTATTTTGATAAGATAATTAAAATCAGTATGTTTAGGACAGACTTAAAGGTGTAATTAATCACGCGTTAACTATGGCAACTATATATGTATGTATAAATATTAGGGGTGTGATAAGATTTCGTGGTACGTCTCGCATGGTACGTCTCGCAAGACCGTGACGATATCCTTGCGTTACTAAAAGCTGCGCCTGTGAAGAAAACGGAAAGAAATTCAGTTCGCATAAAAGGGCA
>JBBPDH010000031.1:13617602-13629840 GCA_037974565.1 Clupeocharax schoutedeni
AAAGACAGAAAAGTCCGGGAGGAGAGAGAGAAAGAGAGAAGGAGAGAGAGAGAGAGAGAGAGAGAGAGAGAGAGAGAGAGAGAGAGAGAGGTACAGAAAGAGCGAGATAGAGAGACAGAGAGAAAGAGAGAGAGCGAGAGAGAGAGAGAGAGAGAGATATGATCGCACGAATGAGAGAGAGACAGAGAAAAGAAGAGAGCGCGAGAGAGAGAGAGACAGAGAGAGTGAGAGAGAGAGATGATTCGCGCGCTCCGGAAAAGTCACGAATGAGAGAGAGAAAGACAGAGAGAGAGAGAGAGACAGACAGACAGACAGACAGAGAGAGTAAATCTGCGCTAAAATATCAAGGTGAAAGTCATCATGGCTTGCGTTGTATAGACCCAGCTCCCAACTTTTTGAATAGATTAATGGCGATATTATTTTTAACACGCGATAAGTGTCTCGCCCGTAACGGCCCAGCACTAAAAAAGACATATAGATACATAATTGACTAATAGAATAATTAATTGCAGATTTTGAATAATTCATCATAGTTACATAACTATTTATAGCGGTTCTTAATAAATACAGACTAAAATTCATACAGGATACTGGTTAATTCATAATGAATAATAGTTGGAGCACAGTAAATACTAAATAATTCATACTGAACACTGAATACCTCACAGTAGATATTGGATTTCTAAATATCTAAGAACAAAATATACTTCATAGTAGAGGCTTAATAATTCACATAAGTTAATTTAGTTAATTAATTCAGTTCAATCAAATCAACTCACTGCTGCCACACCTGGAGGGCAGAAGCTCTTCACACACACGTGTGTACATGCTTAGTGATTTGTGGGAATGCACAACGCACACACACACACACCCACACACACACACACAGGCACTGATCTGTAGACGTGGTCACTTTGACCCTGAAATCTTTCGCTGAGTCTCAGGAAAACAGGACTGACTGTAAAATAAACAATAACAGGAGGGCTTATGAGACGTTACTGCTGATCTGAGACAGATCCTCGGGCTCTGATGACTCAGGACTTCAGAACACACACATACACACACACACACACACACACACACACACACACACACACATATACATTCACACAAACACACACACACATACATAGACATACATATGTACACATACACTCACATATACATTCACACAAACACTCACATACATAGACATACATATGTACACACACACACATACATAGACATACATATGTACACACACACACACACTCACATTCACACACACACACTCACACACACACACAAACACACACATATACATAATGCGCGCACAGACACACACACGCACACATACACATGCACACACATTTTTAACATTTACTGTTCCCACAAAAATGGTAGCTATGGAAACAAATGCTATAAACTTCAGGGCATGTTAGTGTAACAAGATTTGGTTTATTTCTCTTAGTCTGTTCATCATGGTGTGTTCATGCCGTGTAAAGGACAGTAGAAGTTGGTAAAACAATAATTAACAATAAAAAACACAAACAAATGGAGAGGGTTTGATACAGCATTGGTGTAAAACTATGACTGAGCTGATGTGCGTTCTGTCTGAGCCTCTGTGGTTTCTAGGGTTCTTAATAATCGGACTGAAACAGAAGAGATTTTTCCTTCCAGCTGTTTGAAAAGAAGTGGTTAAAGCCTCCCATTAATTGAATTGCTTCATTATTTGAGAATCAGTGCTGGTCTATATCACCTTTTCCTTTTGAGCCTCAGAGGTTTCTTACAGAACTCGCTTGGTGCACAATGTCATGGTCAGAAACAAAACTGAAAACTACAGAAAAATGAAAAGAAAAAAAAAATCATTACCTATAATGGAGCATTTCCAGCGGTCACACAACGTCAAATTTATCTGATGTAAATTATGGTTGAAATTCTGTAAAAAAATGTTAAAAAAAAAAAGTAGTAATAACAATTAATATAATAATATAAACAGAGTGACCTTGTGATCTGGTGGCAACAACAGTTACTGGAGACAGTCTTAAATGTTATTCTTCCTGAAAACAGAAGAAAAAGTTGTACTATTTCTTTTTTGTGTGTGATTTCCTAATTATCTGGGCCTGAAAAACACCTTACAATTTAAATCTGTAGAGGACAACAGGATGATTTCCGTGTGAAAAAAAGTGATATTAACCCAAGAACACATTTAATTTGATCAAAAAAATGAAATTCTGTATCACTCTTCTGTTGCTTGTTACTTGCCAGGACAAATAAAACATGTTGTCCACTATAAAGGAAATAAATTAATGGGCTGGGTCTAAGGTATATATTGGTGTGCTGGAATAACAAACAAACAAACAAATGGACAAATGAATTAATTAGTAAAAGAATAAAAAGAATAAATGCATATACATACAAATGAAAGTCTGAAGGAATGTATATGCAAATGAATCAATGACTGAATGAACAGGAAAACAAACAAACAAATAAACTAATGCCACCCTTTGCCCAATTATTCTAAACCTGGCGTTAGTTTTTTTGGACTGGTGCTGCAAGGCTAATTAATTAGGCTGTATAGTCCCTCACTGCTGATTAGCCACATTAGCCCTGTAGCTCTAGTGCAGAACTGAGGAACCAGACCTGAAACACTGCGTCTCCATGGGTCTCCTGCGTTCAGGTGGAGGGATAACTCTGTGAAACAGATCGTTCTGTGAGAGCCGTTCCTTTAAGACACCATTTTTTTGTCTCAATCTTGTTTATGCCTCATTATTCAGCTCACGCATTTGTCTCATTATTGATTCAGAGGGCGAATTTTTCTATGCCAATGCATATTCATATGTTTAACGTACAGAGGCGAACGCCTAATGCTTCAAACTGCCGCAGAATGCAATCAGCTCATTGATATTGTGGGCCATGCTTCTGAAATCAGCCTGCCATGTGATTCTAATTAAGATTTCTCCCCAAGGGAGAGGGAGCGGGAGGAGGGGGAGTGGTATCATCATGACATTAGTTCGGTTAAGCAGAAGCGCACAGGAACGTGCTTGCATGTCAAAGATTCTCGAGTTAAGAAAAAAGTATGAAACCTTTTTTATGCATACTGGAACAGATTGAAAAGATAAAGAAGGAACCCAGAAGAAAGAAACATTCAGAATAAGACATTTCTTCATCCAGCCCATTTCTCCTAAATGGATCTGAACTCGTTTTAACATCAGTGTGAGATTCTTACCCCATCCCAGTCTTAAAATTAAATTTCTTTTCTCTCACTGCTCTATTCTTTATTCAGCTCCAACCATCGGATCTTCAGATCAACCAGAAAATCAAAAAGAAAACTTAATGAGAAGAAACTGAGAAATGATGAGAACAGCAGAAGAATGTCTGTCTTAAGTTTTTTTCTTTTGCTCCATCTATCTCCTAAAGCAAGGTTTCAATAATAAGAAGATGATTTATTTCGGATGAGACAAAGAAAAAGCCATGCATCATCAGGGCTGTTTTAGGTCTGGGAACCTGGTATAATAATGGCTGTAAGAACTGGGCTTCAGCCGTGCAGGAGACTGCTGGAGCAAGAGGCATATTCTAAACAATGAGGCGCATTAAAAAGATATGAGCCAGATATTATAGAGTGAAATTTCATGCATGTTCAATGCTTATGAGGCACGTCTAAACACGCAGCCTGGATGGCCAACGAGCTCTGGGTCTCTCCAAGATGTTTGATGCATCTCACTGCGAGCTCAGATATGCATAAAACTCGTCCCGGCGCGGCGATCGAGTATTCATTATAAACAGACGGAGACACGGTTTGCTTAATTTGACCTTTAAGACAAACATCAGAGACAGCTCTTGAGAGGGGAGTGTGTGAGAGGGCCAAGATGAAGCAGAGCAGGCTAGCGTACAGAAGCCCAGTTCATCACGAAAGCCAGAGATTTACCACAGCCCGGAGCCCAGCCAAGAGCCGCTCGCAATTAATGGAGCCCACCGTAAACACGAACTTGCATTTAGCGTTTTGAAAGTCACTTAAACACCCGTTTTAGCTTGTCGCTAAAAGCTAACCGTGAGCTGTTAGCGCACGTTCGCTTTCAAAAGCTGTAAACATGGTGGGGCAAAAAACTAGGAAAGACCCAGAGGAAGATTTTGCTAACAACAGTCTCTTCTTTGTCGCATCAGGAATAAATAATCTTCTTATTTGGAGATTGTTGAGTCTGACTTGTTTCTCCTAAACCCTCTTTTAGGAGAAATAAGGAGCAAAAGAGAAAATCAACTTATGACAGAAGTTCTGTTGTTCTCATCGGTTCTCAGTTTCTTCTCAACCTTATGGTTCAAAATTGTTCAAAATAGTCGAGACTTGAATTTGATCACTGAGACAAATTTCAAATGTTGTTCAGACTCATTTATAAGCTGGATATATTTATTTATATATATATAAACATATATATTTAAGTTTTCTTCTGTCATCTTTAGGTTGATCTGAAGATCTGATGATCTGTGCTGAATAACGATCAGAGAAAAGAAAGGGTATTTTAAGACCTTAAACTGGGATTGGGCTGAGATTAGGGGAAGTTCTTTCTCAGGAGCTGAATTTTAAGAGTGGGAGAAAATGGTTTAAATTTCATATTGATGCTAAACCGAGTCCAGTTCTGTGTAGGAGACTTGATGTAAAATAATCTTATTCTAATTTTTTGTTATTTTGAATTGCCGTACAGGAGCTAATTCTAAACAAAGGGCGAGCAGCAACTTTCCTCAGGTTGAGCTTCGGCTATCTCAATTACCCGCCTGTCAGGCCGTTAAATAAATAACATTAGTCAGCCTGCATGTCCGCGGAGACGGCTTGCATAAATATGGCCGCATAGGTAATGTGCCAGTCTTGTTTATAAATTATTAATGATTTTTTTCCCTCCCTGTCGTTTTGGATGGGTGGACGAGGAGAAGGGAAAAAAAGGAGGACGAGGGGAGGGTGGCAGGGGTATAGCGGCGCTCCTCAAACAGATTTTGCAATTTATTCCTCTGCAGTTTGTCCGTCAAACCTCCCTCTGACAACATAATCCGCGCTAATCCGCCCTGCTCACTTTCCCTTGTTGGCTCTCATGCAAAAGCGGAGGCTAAATCCCGCTACCTGTCAGTCAAACGCGGGCAAGGAGACAACTGCAGGCAGGGGGCTGCCAGTCGCCGTCCGCCGACACACACACACACGACAACACTCTCCTCTTTCCAGGCAGCGAGCCTGGCAGACTTAACCCCTCCATCCCGCATTCTAATCCACTATAAACACACCAAGCCTAAAACTGAGGCCTAGCACGCCGCTATCATACACAGTGGGCTAAGAACTGGACCAAAGAAGAAGACGACAGAGAAGGAAGAACAAGAAAGGGAGGGACAGTGAGTTCTGACAGATTCTAAGCTGCAGTGAGCTGGAGGAGGATCTGGTTAGGATACGCTGACCCTGCTGTCACATGATAAAGATTCAAGCTAACTGAGGTGTGTGGGCTCCTGCATTGGCAACATTATGGTCACCATGATACACTCAGACTTTAGAACACTCCATAAATCCACAAGCTGGCAAATTTTAGACACACAATTACTTCATTAATCACCGCAAAGAGAACAAGAATTAAAAATATATACATTTACTTTCACTTTCCAACAACGAGTTTGAGTCCTGGTTTCATTCAGAGGTTCTTCTTGATGCTATTGGGGAGTAGACTTGGTTCCTCTCAGGTTCAAGGTTCAAGGTTGCCTTGACTTATTCACCATGCACTTAGAAAATTTCTCCTTTTGTGACTTGGTTCTTCTCCAAGGTCCTTCTTTATGATCCTGGAGCATTTGTCCTGATTCCTCTTAATGATTCGTATTCATCCACTCAGAAAATTTATCCTTTTGAGAACTAGCGACTCTCTGTGCTTTTTCTTTGTCCTTTTGTGGAGATTCTTTTTTGGAGTCCTGGTTCCTCTCCATGGTTGTTCTTCATTCTTCTCGAGAGTTTCTCCTTCTCTGAGGTATTTCCTCCTGCTGCTAGACAGTTTCTTCTTTTGAGACTTAGTTCCTCTCTGTGTTGTTTTATTTTTGCTCTTAATGAGATTCTCCTGCCATTGTCTCCTTGTCTGGAGAGTTTAGGACAACGTCTGTTTCACAATGCTAAACAAAAATAACAAAACTGAATAAAAAACTTACACTGAAATCCAAAGGAAAAGATTTCACTGAAGAAAAGATTTCAACTTTAAACCTCTCCAAAACTAAGCTAAGTCTATATCCTGACACCTTGTTTCAAATAGGCTAAAGTGGCTCTGTCATGTCCAATTGTGGTGACCAGTTTGAGAATTTGGAGGAACAGGGGGATGGATGGAATGGAGGAGTGCGTTCACCCGTCACTTTTCCTGATAGCATCAGCCTAAAGGTTTAGACCTGGAGCTGCACTCTATCAGAAGAAAACAACTAATAACCTCACAGGCAAAGGGGAATCTTTCAATAGTTTATCTGTTGACAGGACTCTTTACTGAATGACTCTCACGCCACTATCAGTGAGACACAGCAAAGCTCCAACTACAAGAAGCCCACACACTGATTATGGATTGATGAGGAACATGTGATCAATCACTTGTTTCAGCAAATTTTTAAAAAAGCTTTTAAAATGAGGAAAATTTAAAAAGAGAAAAAGTTAGATGAGCTTTCCAGATGAACCCAGTGAGGGACAGTCACATGAAATTTTTCAACTATTAGAAATACAAGCATTACTTTGTTGTTTTTGCACTAGAAACATCCAGTTTTGCCATATCAGAGCAGCCATAACAGAATAATGTCCTTGTGTCTTATCCCCCCAGGAAAGAATGAAAGAACCTGAACGTGAATCATTCTTGTTATTATACCTCTTTATTCTCCACAGTCACTGTAGACGATATGGCCAAAAGAATGGACAACACTCTCATATTACAAAGATATAAGTACAATAACATTACCTTAGCAACCATCTGGGATTCTGGATGCAACTGCCTAGGAACACTTTAGGAACCACAAGAAATGCCCTTCCTACCACCTAGTAACTGCCTGAGGTGCCATAATAAACATCTAGCAATGCATTAACAACCACCTGAAACACAACTTTAACCTCCTAGCAACTGCCCGTTCAGCCACACCTACCAAAGAGCTCAAAGTGTCCAGTGTTTTTAAATAAAAAAAACTAAAAATAAGTTGTTTAACTTTCAGCTTGACAAAATTAAAATTGCACACTTCTCAAATTGCATTAAGCTATATTGGTAAAATAAAACTTGCTCATTACCAAAGCTGAAACATCTAAAGCTAGGGAAGACCCTCCTGAGTTTCACGATGGATTGGGTTCAAAAATTTCACTGAAGTTTAAAACTCTTGCAATAAACATCATGTTATTGGGGGTGTCATGATAAGAACAAGAGCTGCAAAGCTCATTCAACCTCATAGCATGGTTGGAGGGAGAGACTGGATTTTGGAAGGCCTCTTGTTCTCCCTCCCTCTTTCTCTCCAGTCTGAAGGTGAGGATGATGTTTTTCGTAAGTGTGGTCATCTGGTTTCTGTGAATCCTCAGTCCACTCCCCCCCATCCCACACCCCCACCCTCTCTGGCCCACTGTGGGAAAACCCAGAGCAAATATGTTCTCCACTTCAGCAGGAGAGATAAAGGATGGTTGGAGTGTAGAGTCAATCTTCGGAAGAATAAATGGAGAGTTAGCATGTGAGTAACGTGGTTTAAACAGAAATGATCTACAAAAGACTTAAATTATTAGTTAAGGTCTAATGATCCCAGGTGATTTTTGGTAGTTGCAGTGTAAGGATTAGCATTAGGGATCTGGCTTGAGGTTGCGATGGTTTAACTTGCATGTTTTTTATCTTATGTATCATGTAACAAATAAATATTTGATGATACATTTTTTGAATAATATAATTAAAAAGCTATACTTCAGTCAGTATTTGCAAGGTGTTCAATCTGGCACAGAATCACAACAAAAATAACTCCAAGGGAGAACACAATACACAAGATTTCAAAAATAATAAAAGAGTTTACCTATGAAAAAGGAAAATAAGGAAAGGTATATATAATTGAGATAAGTGCATGAAAAGAAATACAAAGAAACAAAATGAAACCAAATCATATGGCAATGTGCAGCAGGCACCTGAGCACGAGCAAACATTTCCCCCACAGTCTGTTCTTTTCAAAGGAAGCAAATCAGCTGCAGCCTTAACGAGCACCAGGTTTGGCTCGCAGGAGCAGCGGCAGCGTTCAGAGCTGACACAAATGTGAATTTCCAACAACAGACGGCAATCAGTCCAAAGTCCGTGCTCAGGGTCATCACAAAGGTGACAAAATAAATCTCACTGCCTTAACCCATAATTGTTTCATTAATGAATCTCTCATGTCAAGCTTTTAAAGCAGAGGCATCTGTAAAAACACTATACTGTATCTTATATATTAATGATGCATTTAAGTCATGGAAATATGTGAAGACATTATCACTTAAGGTTCAATTTCTTAGATATGATGCGTATTACAGTGTTATAAATAGGACAAATGTCACTTTAGTGTAAGGCTTAATATTTCAGTTAAATGTTATTCATTTAACAGCACTTTTCATCTTGTGAAAACTGATATTACACTCAATCAATGCATTTTAAATACATTACCCAGTGCTCATGTATGTGATATGGAATTTTTATGTAGCTAAAGTTATAAAAATCATACCAAGTGGTACATTCTAAATCAACACTTTGTAGGATTAGTAACACTTCACCTACATAAGGGTTTCAAATCACATACAAAAAAATTCAAACTGAGGTAAATACTGATGTAAACATAGTAAACATTTTAAACAAAGCTTATGTTTGTGTTACAAAGTCCGTATATAGGTATAGTGTTACCAGTTGTTAGATTGTAATTATCTTTTTCAAACTTGGCAAATACAGATTGCATTAACCTGGGTGATGGTGGTGGTTGTGGGGTGGTCAGAGAGGTAGGTTTAGAGGCTAGAATGAACATGACATGCACCAGATAAGGACTCTCCAGTGGGTTAACACCAGAGCTTGTAACATGGATTGCCCTGAGAAGCCTCTTTGAAGGCGAGGCATCCAACCCGATAGTGAACCTCAAAGTGGTGGATGTTGCTATCGCTAGGAGAAGAGGCTGGAAGCTCAGGGAGAGTCTGGTTGGTTTTCGAGGGAAGCAAGCTAGAATTCAGGCCCATGAAGTGTTCAAAATGTAGGAAATGTTTCTCCATCACACAACCACTGATTAGCAGCCTCGATGATTGTAATGGCAAATGCTCAAACATTTATCCTCCTACTCTGTACCCTGTAGCCTTTTTTTCTTTTAAAAAATCTCTAAAAAGGCATTTCATGTCTGTAATAACCATGTAGGTATATGTTAATAATAATACGTACATTAATATTTATCTACCTCAGGTTTTGCTCCTGTTATTACATGAGTATGTCCTAAATATTGATCAGAATCGGAAACGTATTGATTCTGATGGAAATTCCTTATGTTACAACTGCACAGACAGAGAGAGACACAGAGATGAGAATAACATTTGAAAAAAGTCAAAGTTGAAAAAAAACTCAATATGAAAATATACTATATACATAAATGGTGTGTATAAATACTACAATACTAACACAGTTAAGTGAATTCTAATGATACAGATGATAGTTAGGAATATGTTATTGCACTTAGATTTAATAACATATCATTTTTTGTGTTCCTTTTGCTTCTTTATGGGTAGCAGTTTATTGTCAGACACGAAGGGCTTTAGATGGGGTCCTGGCCATCAAACCACAGTAAAATGTCTCCATCAGATCTACATCATTTCAGTGAAAGCTTAATAACTCTGTCATTCCACATGTGATCCGTCTTCATAAATGTATCTTATGGATCTTCATCCCTGTCAGTAAAATGCAGTTTTGTAAATCCTGATGGAGGATGAAGCCAAACAAAACTCATTTGGATGCCAACCTTCACCTGAGCTTAAACTTGAGCTTCAGATCTGCTTCAATATCTCAGACATGCAGCTCTACAGCCCATCAAAAATGTGATGGCCTGGGACCTTAATGCTAAGGAGGAAAGAGAAGAGGGTAATAAATGAAAGAGTGATGGCACAGAAACACCAGGCATGAGAACGAGTGTGTTTTGACTGGCTTTACGTAAAGAGGGCCATAAATCACTCACTGTCTCTCACATTCAAGACACATATAAGACCTGAGAGTTACCAATACTAAGAGACCTGCTTTTCTGAGTGTGTATGTGTGATGGTTTGCCTCGCAAATCCTCAAGTTGTTGTGCACAGTTTCAATTTAACATACTGGGGAAAAAAGATGGTTTTTAAAGTCCACATTTTACATTACTCATAATGAGAAATCTTTAAATAAACAGTAACAAAACAGGACATTCAACTAAAAATGTGTTTATACTATCAACATGAGCTAAAGAATGTTGTGTAGTTAAAAACCTGGGAATTTTATTCATACTTTTGTTTGAAGAAGAGTGTGAAACACCTGGTGATGATTGGAATGTCAGTGGAATTGCGACAAGAGAATAACCGAAGGGCAACATACAATTTTTTTGTCTACGGGGGTGGTGTTTTGACTAAGGGATGACTTAGTTTTAAGAAAAAAAAGGGTGTGTGATAATTTAGATAATTTGAACAAAGTTTCCCTTTCTTGTTAACTGAAATTAAGCTGAGGTAGCTGAGGTGTGAAACTAAAAAGCATCTCAACTGTATCTAAGCTGATCATTAGATTGTATTAGATTTTTTATTGTGGATGTTACACAAATAAGACACAATACATTGGTTTTGAGTGCAAGAAACTAAATTCTGACTAGGGATGGGATCCCATGTCAAAGCACTGAATCACATTGTATTCTGAAATTTTTTTTTGATTTTTGCTTATTTTACTGATATATCGCAAAGTAAATTGTGCTTATGTTGATTTGTGCAACATAAGTGTTCACGTCTAATTTCCAATAGATGTTTTCTCATTTTTGTGAGTTGGTGAAACATATGTTTTGCAGTGTATTTTATTATTATCCCATGCTGAAGTTGGAAGCTGTCAGTGAGAAAATTACCTGCAGAAGCTAGATAAACAAAGGCAGTTATGGCCAGCACTCATTTTGCCGGGTGAAAAATGAAAGTGGAGAAGTGGCGTTAGTGGAAGCGGAGACCCCTGGACTGCCCAGTTTCAGCCCCCTGGTGGCTCCTAACGCTCAGCTGTTATAAAACACAAATTCGTGGGGTAATCCCGTAGAGCTCAGGGTGGACAGAACTGAGGCCATAAATTACGCTCCAGCAGCGCTGCAGTGGCAGAAAATGGCTAAGCGCTGGTATATTTAGGGAAGGACATGAAAGAGGTTGATCCTTTAACAAAATAACGAGCGGAGGCCCTAAGCTCCGGACCAGCGGTCAATACCCATGATGCCAAGTGATGGACGAGCAGAGGGACGAGCTGAGATGAGTGTCTGTCCATCTTTATGTCTCAAAACGACGGCGACAGGAGACTCTGGCATTTGTTTTAAGCCTCTGAGGGCACTGGTGTTATTTCTGGCCCTGTGTGTGTTTGTGTGTTTGTGTAGCTGGACATCCCTTCTTTCATCAAAGCATTCTCTCATTATTCACAAACAACCCCCAAAAAAAACCTCAGTCAACTGGTGAGAGCATTATCAAGTCAAGTTTAAGATGAGTTTAAGACTCATATTGTATTGTTATTGGTATAAAATTAAATTACTACGACTGCAAATAATAACAAGAACAATAATAATTTAACTTATTAACTCCTTTAGTCATGCATACACACACCAGGGCACAATGTGCAATTCTTTCGCTGCATTTAACCCATTCACCAAGTGAAGCAGTGGGCTGCCACCAGCGAGGGGTGTTGGGGAGCAGCCTGTGGGGATGGTACCTTACTCAAGGTTACCTCAGTGGTGACATTAGCAGATGGGTTTCAAACCCACAACCTTCTGATTGCAGGGCCAACACCTTAACCACTAGGCTATGCAGCTACCTATGACTGATGGCCACATTAAGGGGGTGTGTAATCACAGGCATGTTGTCTTTCCCTTTTTTACACAATTTAAAATAATAACAACAACAACAACAATAATAATAATAATAATAATAATAATAATAATAACAACAACAACAACAGCAACAACAACAACAACAATAAAAATATCAATAATAATAATAATAATAATAATAATAATAATAATGATAATAATAATAATAATAATAATAATAATAATAATAATA
>JBBPDH010000031.1:13648113-13661933 GCA_037974565.1 Clupeocharax schoutedeni
TCTGTTTCCCTCTCTCTCTCTCTCTGTCTCTCTGTCTCTCATCTGTCTCTGTCTCTCTCTCTCTATTGTTCCTCTAACTCTCATCTGTGTTCGTCCTTTGCCAACATGCTTTCAATTTCATTTCAATTCCGTCTTTTGAAATATGCACTCAGCCGCAGGGATTTCAGGTCTCATGCTAAATCTGACAAATAATGTCTCCATAGTGCAATATTCCACGGGCGGCTCAGGACAGTTTGTGCAAACGTAATGAATTTATGAGAGCTGCAGGTTTTTATGTTTAATGCACACTTTCATTTAGCCGCACATTACCGTAGTTACGGTGGAGTAAAGCTGTCTGCAGGAGTGAATTTGTAACACTGACGGAGACAGGCCTGATCCTTCATAATGGCTTTTGATAGCATGCGTGTGTGTGTGTGTGTGTGTGTGTGTGTGTGCTTAATCGTATGCATATACAGTAAGTCTTTATCCCCCCTCATTTCTTATATTTTGCTTTAAATCTCCTTGTTGGTATAAAAATCCTATTTTCTGTCAGACTGTCTGATCTTTGTCACACTGAACAGATTAAATGAAAGAAATGTGAACAAAGTGTCTAAAGATACAAGGAGTCTAGATAAAGAGTTCCAACCACTCAGCATTCAGCACCACCAGTATACTGATCACCTTCTGATCATCTAGAATCATCTGTTCCTGTTTCTTCACTGATTCAGGACTTCAGTTAGATGCTCTTTGGTTACAGGGTTTGAGTGATTTATTGACTTCTAGTGTTAGACATTAATATTTATATTAAACTCCAGTTTTGAAGTTAACAAGCGAAATTCAGATTTCAAATATCTATAAAACCTTCCAGATCTCTCCAGTCTTACACTTCACCTGTAAGAACCAGCATTAATATTTATCAATTTATCAATTCATATTTTGAGTCCTTTGGTGCTGAGGTGTTTGTTGAAGTTTTTATACCTTATCATTCACACCTGAACATTTTCACCTGGATGGAATAATCTTACATGTTTTAACAGCGAGCATCATCCAGATATCCTGAAGATCACAGGAAGGAGACACGTAAGCTGGTGGCCTTCTGGTTAGGCAGCTAAATACAGAGAAAGAATTTCACACGTTTCACACTGTGTATGAACAACCAGTATTTTACCCATATTATCGAAATTATATGATAAAAGTTCAGTTTTTCTTAAACCAACCAGTCAATTAATCAAACAACCGTCCAATGGACCACTCAATCAACCAACCAACCTGCAAACCAAGTAATCAATCAATTAATTAATCAATCAATCGATCGACCGATCAATCAATCAATCAATCAATCAATCAATCAATCAATCGTTTCATCAATTAATCCATTATTAGAATGTCCTCAAAGTCTTCTGGTCATTGTGCATGAATAACACACACATTGTGTGTTCACATATTTTAATAATAATAAAGATATTTTGTTTGTATTAAAAAATATACAGTTAAATGTCTCATGGGCCAAACTGCACTGCGGCCATGAGACCACCTAGCATCTTTAGCCTCACAGCTCCAGGGCAAACCTGAAGCACACATTCAGACTCCAGGTAAAGGGGGTGGGGACAGTGTAGAAATTTGACTTTGTTTTTGCCAAACTGATCCCTGTGGCTGGCAGCAGTTTGAAGCAAGACTCTTTTTTTCTGCTTGCTAAGGGGACGCCGAGGGCCCCCATGCTAAAAGAGTCGTCACAAGGACTCCTCCGCGGGTCAGGAACTTCATCGTAGACTTGGATGTGCATGAACACACACCAACACACACACACGCGCTGTCACACACCCTATTCCCTCTTCCCGACCTCCTGAATCCACAGCAGGCTCTGCTTCATTTGCATCGGGCTGGCCGGGGCAGAGTTAGCCGGTTTAAGGAAGGCTATTTGTTGTGCTGGCGGTTAATGCCGGCAGAGCTTTAAATACCCATATCAAATCTTCACGGCTCAACAGATTCAGTTTTGCAAACCTGTATCGAACAGGGGTTCAATCCTGCAGCTTAGAAGAGTACACTCCTTTAAGTTGGGCGATAAGGTAAAACCAATCGCTGGATTAGAGACTCACTCACTGAATGAGTGAATGAGCACAACTCTGTGTCTTTGTCTGAGAGTATATGTGTGTGTGTGTGTGTGTGTGTGTGTGTATGTGTGTGTGTAGGACCATTGTATTTCTAATTGTACTCTAATTTGTCCTCCTTTCTCTTCCACCCACTTGTGTTTCTCCAGTATTGTACTTTTTTATTTAAGATTAAATTATTTATTTTTATTGAAGATTTTTTTATATTAGCTACAATTGCAACTTTTGAAATGCAGCTGAAAACTGTTGTATAGATACATCTATATTTATTACAGTGGTATATGAAAATGTAACACAAATTGATTGAACACAAATATAAGAAAGACATATTTAACAAATTATATGACATACATTCCAGTAAGTTATACATATCAATTTTATAGCATATTTAATTATTTGCATTTGTTTATAATATTGCATATTCTTCAGTTTTAAATGATATCTAACCTTTCATTTGTCTCATTTTAATTTGTGTTTTTACTGGCATTCACTTTTTTATCTTATTTTTATAATTCAGTGGTTTCATTTACAGTGCTGTTTCTTGATTTTAAGGATTAAATGTACTACATGCATTATGAATTTCTTTCTTTCTTTCTTTCTTTCTTTCTTTCTTTAATTTTTAATGAAGACATGTAACATTATGTTTTGGGATTAAACGATTAATTGATGACATCACTTTGTACCAGTGGGCGAGGGAAAGCAGTTAAACCAGTATCACCATATTTTACCTTGACCTCCCAACATATAATTTCACAGGTGATTCAGAGACCCTCACTGAGCCCCAAGTGGTTCATTATTGTTTCTCACCTGATTCTAAAATTGAGAACAACCTGGTCCAATCAGAGGAACTTTGCCCAGCCAAGGCTCAGTGGAGGAGAATAGAAGGGAGAGGGAAGAGCAGACAGTAGCTTCTGTGTTTGTGGGGGGAAAATACGCAAAAAAAAGAGAAAAGAGAAAAGTGGGTCATGGTCTGTCAGACATGAAATCTGAAGAATTAATTTCAGCTCTTCTTCTCTTTCGTTCTCTTTTTTTTCCGGCCGAAGTCGTTTGAAAGTTTATTCTCATGGAGGCATTAAGACAACAGCCCGCAGCGCGACTCCTCCAGAAGACGGATCTACGCGCCATATGGATGGGGAATAACCTCAGAAAAAAGGAGGATTCCACCCATCCGTGGCCGGAATGTCTTGCGGTCCGTGAGCGATGTTGCTCAGCCAAGTTTTTCCGCCGTGCTGTGGGAGTCTTTCTGCCGGGGGAGGAGTGGATCTCTGAGGGCCTGACAGGTACATAAATAAACACTCCTCTTCAATCACTCCACTCATGAAATATTGCAAAGTACAGATTATATTATTGCAGGATTAAGCCTATATATCCACCCAATGGCAAACATGACTGGTCATCTCTCTCTCTCCCTCTCTCCCTCTCTCCATCTCTCTCTCTCTCTGTCTCTCTCTCTCTCTCTCCCTCTCTCCATTTCTCTCTCTCTCTCTCTCTCTCTGTCTCTCTCTGTCTCTCTCTCCATTTCTCTGTCTCTCTCTCTCTCCCTCTCTTTCTCTCTCTAGCTCTCTCTCACTCTCTCTTATTTTCTGTCTCTCTCTCTCGTTCCTGACTTTTCCGTATTTAAACCTCGGGTTTATATTTACATTTTCTTTAAGGGTAATGTATAATGTACAGAGTTCAAAATTAAATTAAAATGATCTGGAAGAACATTTGGAGGCATATTTATGGTATACACTATAAAAACAGGCATTGGGATCTTTTTTTTTGGGGGGGGGCATTTTAATATAGATTAATCTTGATTAATCTCAAGATTACAATGAGATTAATCGAGATTTAAAAAATTAATCTATGCCCACCTCTAATTTTATTATAACTAAAGTGTAGCTGTAGACAAAAAAAATTTGACTACAATTGCAAATGTAATATTAGAGAAGTGTTGATCTGTTATGCTTTGGCTTTGTGTTGTGGCAGAAAAGATAAAGCTAGAAGGAGGAAAAGCTTTTATTAAATATAAAAAATGCACAGTCAGATCATGCAGAAATGACATTGTAGAAATTAGTTATCTAAATAATACATCAAAATCAATCAAAGACAAAAGATAAAAACTGTGAAATGGCCTTCACTATCTATAGACTGGGGTTTAGAAAAAACAGAGGAACAGAAAGAGCAGAAAGGCTTTTAGCTGGCTGTGATTTCAGCTACAGGGTGTGCTAACAAAGTACTGACTGACAGGGTGCCCAAAGCTCCCCAAATCTCTAAAATGTATGTGTGTGCAGGTTTGTTTAGTAGTGAGTTCAGTGGTGTCTTTGTGTGTGGCAAGTGCAGTTCCACTAGGAGAGAGAAGTTCAGTTCAGCTGTGTATTTGTGTGGTGAGTACAAGTCTGATGGCCTGCGGGAAGAAACCCTTTCTCATCGTGACAGTCAAGGCCCATATGCTGTGGAACATTTTGCCAGACAGCAGGAGGGAGAAGTGCGTGTGGGAAGGGTGAGTGGGGTCATCCACAATGCTGGTGGCTTTGAGGAAGATGATCTTTTCTGATGTCCTCACATTCCACTGTAGGGTCTGAGGCGTTCCTGTACCAGGCTGTGATGCAACTGTACAGCATGCTTTCTGTGGTCCCTCAGCTGAATGTGGTCAGAATGGCAGTGGGGTGCTGAATGGATGTTGAGAATGATCACAGTGTGCCCCTTAAATTCAACACCCTATCATCTCATTATGTTCATGTTTCTCTTCCCTCTCTCGCTCTCTCTCTCTCTGCAGTTGGGATGACAGTAGTTCGGTCAGTAGTGGTCTGAGTGATAATCTGGACAACATCAGCACAGATGACCTGAACACTCCGGCATATTCAGCCGTCTCCACCCGCAAGAGCAAAGGAACACAGGTTTGTACACACATTTATGCACACGTCGATATAAATAGCTGTGTGTGTGTGTGTGTGTGTGTGTGTGTGTGCAGTAGCATGCACCAGATTGTAAGTTTTGGACTCTTATCTTTGGCTGGTGCGAGAAGTTAGACCATCTGTCAGGTGGGAAGCTTAAGCAAGTGTTGAACATTCAGGAAACCATAAAAAGACTATCTTGTGTCGGCACATGCATCTCTTTATATTGTTCTGATCGTGAGACACTAAATCAAGCAATAATTGCAGACACTCTCATACCTTCTAACATAGGTCATGCAAAAGTTATGATTTTCTAATGTTGGCTCTATTTTCTGAGAAACTAATGAGGAAACACATTTTGAATACAATTGGGTTCAGTGATATAATCTCCTGAAGAACTGAAAGAAAATCTTCACAAAGAAAAATAAATCGCAAACGTTTGGGCATCCTAATGAAATTACGTATTCAAAAATAAGTGCGAATTCTACAGAGAACACAATGTTCCTGTTTTATTTGGTTAATTTAACATTTCCTTATAGAGGATGTGTGATATGCACCAACAAAGCGTGCCATTTGAACAAATGGTGTATTTACAGATGGATCTCTGGCTGAGAGAATATAGATTACTGAGATACTGAATATTTACTGTTCGAATAATTCATTCTAATAGTAAATATAATATTGTGTCTAGAAATGGGTTGTTCCATAATAGATGTAGTTTGTGTTACAGTGATTGTGAAATACTAGACTTAAATTTCAGTTACTGTCTAAAAAACAGGTTACATTTGAGAAATCAATTACAGCATCCAAATGTCTGTTATATTCTGCAGTCCCATAAAGACAGGCACTGTGATCAGAATGACAGCACCTGGGCTGGAGCTGAAGAGCTGAAGAAGGTCGATGAAGAATTGGAGGCCATGGACTGTTCCTCTAGATGGAAACCTTCATCCTCCTCTGCCTCAGTGCAAGGGGAGGAGGGTGGGCAGAAGGGGGCATCACACACAAGTGCATCGCATACGCATGGGGCACACACAGGCTCGTGGAGGAGGGGTATGAGTGCTCAGGCTGGCATCACACCCCCACGGACCAAAAGTACCACTACCTCCATCAAAACCACAGGTTATAACACATACACATCAAGTTCATATGCAGACAGTCTCCCAGTCTTAACTCAGCCTGTGCTTTTCTCAGTCTACTTTAATTTACTTAATGCCATCTATGTTTTAAGGAGAGTGAGCAAAAACGACAAGAACTGAGAGTGTAACCGTATCTTATGTCCTTAGTCTGACTTTGCAAACTTTGAGTTTGGTACTATAGTTTTGTTTTGTTGTTTTAAAGGCAAGACATTGGTTGAGCTTTGCTGTTATCTTGCGATTCTGCTGAGCTGTTTTAAAAACTCTCCTCACACAGCTCAGCATTGGCTGCCTCACTGCACCGCTAGGCTCTACGTCATTGGGGCCCACAGATAATGATTTATTGGGTGGTCAAATTATTTGCAAATAAGCAGAAAAATCTGGACGCTTCTGCCTAAAACAGTAGAGCTGTGGTTGCCAAGATGTTCCTGAGACTTCCTTGCTGAAATGTGCAGTAATAAGACATAATGATACCATAACAAAGGCTTTTCCTAGACAAGACATTTGTGCTTTGGCTGCCAAACATCCTATATTGAAGTTCATCCCCCAATCGGGTGCTCTCTGTTACTGTGCGATACTTTACTAGGCGTCTCACACTGCTGTTCAACTTTGAGGAAGTTCATGTGTAGCACTACATAGACATGACTGAGTGACAGAAAAAAACCCACATGGCTTAATGTAGACTATCAATGGAGGGAATAAAATGTTTTGTGTTAGTTCGGAAAGAAAATGGCTTCACAATGAGAGTATCATTGTTAAAATGGTGGTCTGGAGGAATTGAGAGTCACAGCTCATGTGCTTTGTCACCTGCAGAGATAGATTTGAGTTGATGTCTGCAGAAGAGGACTTTTCCTAAAATTAAATCAAATCCTTCCTGAGAAACAAGATCTTAATTAAAATTAATAATCAATGAATGGTAATGCAGTGCCAGCTTAATGAATGATGAATATCTCTGTTGAAACAGGAAAGACGGATGATGCTAAAGCTTCTGAAAAAGGCAAATCTCCCTGCAAATCCCCCAGCATCCAGCGCTCCCCCTCGGACGCAGGCAAAAGCAGCGGCGATGAGGGCAAGAAGCCTCCATCCGGCATCGGGAGGCCTCCGGCCACCGGATCTTTCGGATTTAAGAAGATTCCAGGTCCTTCCGTGCCATTAGTCACAGCTAGTGGTGCTACACTAGCTAGTGGCTCAGCTACTCTGGGCAAAATACCCAAATCAGCAGGCCTGGGAAAGGGTGGGCCCGGGAGGAAAACCAGTCTGGATGGATGCCAACCTCAAGATGACGGTGTCCTGCTGGGGGTCGGGGCATCGAAGGTCACACTGCAGTACCGGTCACTGCCTCGGCCTGCCAAGTCGTCCAGTGGAGTTGGTGGAGCTGGAAGGAGTGGCTATCGTTCCAGCTCCAGCAGTATAGACTCTAACGTCAGTGGAAAGTCTGCTGGAGGAGGAGGGCCTGGAGGTGGGGCTGGAGGAGGGGTTGTAGGTGGGGTTTCAGGAGGCTCCAAGAGGAGGGACGAAGGGAAAGTTGGGTCAGGACGCTCAAGCCCTGTCACCGTCAACCAGACAGATAAAGAGAAAGTGGCGGTGTCTGACCAAGAGGGGGCAGCAATATCCACATCACCAAAATCCAGCCCCACCTCCACAAGTTTGAGACAGCCTGGGTCAAAATATCCAGACATCGCCTCGCCCACTTTCCGCAGGTGAGGCTGCAAAGTATAATATATAAAAATTATAATTACGTTTCCATTTATAATACAATAGATGTGTGGCAGCAATAGATGGGTGAGCACTATATTTCAAAAGACCAGTAATGGAAGCCCTTTCTGTAGCACAGGCAAACAAATGTTTAAAGGAACAATTCAGTATTTTTCAGCCCAATCTTGATCTGTTGTTATTTTTATGCAGTTAACCGAGACAGTAATATCAACATGCTACCCTGAATTTAGAAAAGAACACGCAAACTAAAGGGATAATCCAGTGTGAAACTACAAGTTAATGCTATTTCTGATGTATATTTATGTCATTCACAATTCAGTGTTCTGTGATTACACTATGCATTAGGAAAATACATCATTCAACAGTTTATGAGTATCAATCAATATTGATTATCATAAAGACAACAGTGTAGAGTGAAAGTAGTCAAACTGAGCTCTGAAATCTACATAGCCAGAAGGTCTGAAGGATGACGTAAGGACAATTTTGGCTTTGTATCAGTAATGTTCTTTCATCAGATATATCTGTCAGGAGGTTGATTTCCTAAACAGCTGCTGCTATAGGGTGCTGGAAAACATGTTTGCATAAGTTACAGTTATGGTTACTTTCACAACTCTAGTAGCATTCAGTGGCCAGCTGCTCACTGCACTACTCCTTAATTAATCTGTTATATAGGAGTGTTTTCTGTTCTTTATTTAAGTACCACAGATCACTAATATAGATTAGCTGACATTATCATCAAAAATTAAACTGAGTAAATGTTTTCACTGAATAAAGACCATACAAGGGTTGAGAGAGAGAGAGAAGCAGACAGTGAGAGAATGGAGAGACCGTGTGTGTGTGTGTGTGTGTGTGTGTGTATTTCTGATAAGTGATTTCCTGCAGTTCCCGTCATTGAGGAGTGATGGGTAGAACAGTTTATTATTGCTGTCACATCTTCTCTCTCTCTCTCTCTCTGCCTTTATTTCTCTTCCTATTTTTGCTGCCTTATTCTCTCGCTCCTTCTCTCTTTCTTCTCATTGTTTCCCTTCTTCTTCACTCTCCCCGAACACCACCTCACCCCACCCCACCCCACCACCTGGAACTGTCAAATATATGTTTCTGATGAGAGTGTGACTAAACGAACATAAATTCTCCGCTTAATCATATTACAGCACAATCGGAACATCTTCCTTTTTGCTGAGCTTCAATAATGCTGAAGCCAATGCCTCCACCTGCTGGTCATTGTGGTTCTCTGCAGGCCATTTGCAATTCAAATCAGGTGTGCAGTGCTAGATGTGAGATTGAAGTTGACAGGGGAAGAGCGTTTCCAGCACTTTTGGGCCGTTTCTCATTAGTTGGCGTCATTTAAAGCGTGTGTTTGCATGCAGCTCCAGCTGTGTGCTGCTGCACAGAAGCTGTGGATTGATATGAGCATAACTCTGCAAGCCACGGGGGATTTATAGATTTACTTACAATCCAGCCTTGTGTGCTTTTACAGAAATTAGTCGGCATTGTGTAGACTGTGAGATGGAAAATACCTTCATTTAATACTCTCTCATGACCCTGAAAGCAAGCTTTGCTTTGGATGAGAATGAAATCATATTTAAAGGAATAGTCCAATGAAAACTCAAATCGCCTTTTCTTGCCTTTTCCAAATATAGCTGATAAGCCAAGAAGTGTGCATCTAAAGTTACTTGTTCAGCTTTGCACTGGAGTTAAAGGAATGAAACAAATGATGGAAGGTTAAACCCGTCCTAATAGCTCTGATGATTGTGTGGCTAAATGCCTTTATGAGGTGTTAAAGGGCCAATGTCCTACATTCTTATCCTCTCCCTCAAGGTCACTTTTTTATTTCCATTTTTTATTTGTGTTCTCTCTCTCTTTCTCTCTCTCTACCCCAAAACAATAAGAAGTAATAAAAAGAAACAACTGCATTAAGAACATAAAATATCTCTCTTCCTCTTTTATTGCTTTTTCTTTTTGCTTCTATTTGTGTTGACACATTTTTATCTGGATCTTCTCTATCTTCCTTTGCTTATTGCCTCCCTTTTTCCCTCTCTCTCTCTCTCTCTCTCTCTCTCTCTCTCTCTCTCTCTCTCTCTCTCTCTCCAAGTGTGCTTTATTAGTATGCACTAATAATGTGTTTCTGCATTTAATATTTGTATGTATTGGTTTATTGTTTCTGTCTCTCCCTACCCCCCCCACCCTCTCTCTCTCTCTCAGGTTATTTGGCAGTAAAGCCAGCAGTAAGCCCAGCTCCCCTGGCACACCAGACTCTGGCAAATGCCCGTCTGTTTTGAGCAGCCCCCATGCCACGCTCCCCCGCCAGCCCAGCCTGGATTCGCCTTCCTCAGGCACAGGCAGCCTGGGCAGCAGCGTGGGGGGCCACAGCGGGGGACGAACACCAGATCCAGGCACAGACTCGCCCGCCTCCAGCCCTGCCTCCGCCCTCTCATTTCCCTCAAATGCCCGGCCCTGGCCCCCCACCCTCAGCAGCTCCTCGGCCGGAAGTAAAGAAACACTGAGCTGCCAGAGTCTGACCAGCTTACACACCAGCTCTGAGTCCATAGACCTGCCAATCCCACACCATCACCATCACACACCCAAAGTTACACGCACCGGCAGCGTTAAATCCACCCTTTCAGAGGGGTGAGTTCAACCTGAATGCACTAAACCCCTCTTAGCCTGCTATGTGTGCATGTGTGTGGAGATTACAGAGCACTGTGCTTTGAAATATACCGATATTAAATCATATGCTCTGCTTTTCTGTCAGTTGCGGTTGTGTTACACTCCCTTTCTCCACTATTATTAGGAATGCCTTGTAGTTTGGGGCAGCAATATAAAACTGTAAGCCTCAGTAAGGGTTCTGTAAGACCTTACGTCAAGGAATGCCACCATGGAGCATTAAACACGGACAAGACATTTCTCTGGTCCTGTTCCAGTCATGCATATTATAAAATGGCAGTGTTTAATACAGACATCTTGCTGCTGCAAAAGTGTTCATGTCCACTAAGGGATTTCTACTGTAACATTAGGGTGAAACCAGACATAGTCCTGTATACTGTAGGATACTATGGGATCTGTGGTACAGGAGTAAGCTGAATCTGAGCATTTTTCAATTGACCTTGAATGTTTAACCTCAGCATTACCTGTGTGTGTGTGTGTGTGTGTGTGTGTGTGTGTGTGTGTGTGTGTGTGTGTGTGTGTGTATAGAATCTCACTCTGTTGTGTTTTCTCTGCTTTAACAGCATGACACTTGACAGGAACACACTGCCCAAAAAGGGATTGAGGTACTAATATAATGGATTGGTTTTTCACTTGACATTCTGTTTTCTATCATGAATGTGTAAATGTGTGTTCTTGTTGCCACATTACTCACATCACACTTGAGCGTGACTGTGTATGTGTGTGTTTGTGTGTGTGTGTGTGTGTGTGTGTGTATGAAAAAACATAAAATTGTGTTTTTAAGCTGATAAAGTGCCAAAAGGTCTAAATCACCCAGTTCAGCCAGTCACTCAAAACATAATCTGTTTGGTGTCTGAACTTTAGATTTGCCCTGCAGTTCCAGTGCTAATGTAGCAAACAATAGAAGCGTTATGGAAGCACGGTGCTAACTAAATGCCTAAATCGGCAAACGCTAGTCTCAATTTCTAATTTGCTTGTGTGGTTTCTGATGCTGTGTGACCTATTCCTTAGATGTGGGCAGAACAGTGTTACATTGTAGTCTATTCTCTTCTTGATTTTGAAGAAGATATTTGACATTTAAACTGCGGTGGTTTATACTTATCTTTTATCTAACTTATCTTATCTAAGTTTGAATGCGTTTTATATAACAGCATTTATGTGCTGCCAGGGTAGAAACCTTTTGAAACATGCAGGCTGTCAGCAAATGTACTGCCTCCCTGCTTATTATCTATAGCCCTAGACCTCTGTAGCTTAGAGAAAGTGAAAATCAAAGCAGCATACTGCCTTTCAAACCACCGCGAGGAAATTCTCCGCTTAGGAGGATTTTTAAAGTTTGTTTGCATGGTGTGTGCACACAAAACCCCCCAATTACACACACAGTCGTGTGATGAAAAGGAGAAAAGGCAGCACCTGTGTGTAAAGCTGTAAAGCGTTTGTGGTTGAAGCGTGTTGAGGATTTTTTTGTGGACCATGTGTTGGAGTTCAAAGAGCTGTTATAATAGTTAGCAGTGACAGTAATGAATGTGAACTCTATTAGCCACTCGGTGGGATTAAAGTGAATTGCTTTTTAATGCCAGAGATAAGTCATATAAGCCAAAAGAGATGAAAAAGGCTGAAGCTTGATTTAATGTGTAAAGGTGGACACCAAAGCATGCCCAAACTCCTGGCCCTCACTTTGGAGGACACTTTGCCTTCTTCATTTAATGGAAGGACTAAAGTTGAGCTTCATTTAGCAGTCGGCATGTTTAAGTCGGCTCTATAATTCCTCACTCTAATGACTACACACTAGGGCATTCACGACTCCAGATTTTTTCAACTACTAGTCGGTCAGCAAAGTCGAAGTCGTTTGAGTCGTTATCAAGTCGACTAGTCGTTTGATGACATCACACACGCGAGGGAGGAACACGGGTGTCCAACACTGAGCAACTTTTAATAAGGACGACTCCCTGCAGTGCTAGCATTAGCCATGTTAACTAGCAGAGCCTTTTCAGATGCAGAACGCCGGTACTGTTACTGTACTATTGCAGGTTGTGCAGGTCTTTGTGTGTCTAGTATGTGTCCTTTGACTGGCAATACGTGTATGAGAGAGTGTGTGTCTGTGTGCGTCTATGAGTGCAGAATTGTTTGAAATCAGTAGAATGTTAAAGTTTTTGTAACACCTCCCCCACCCACCCCCCACCCCCCCCAGACACCCTCCCTCTTCCAGACATACGTCTCATGATGAAGGGAAGGAGTGGTTGCGCTCTCACTCTACCGGTGGGCTACAAGACACAGGAAGTCCGCTTTCACCTCCTGGATCCACGGGAACAAGTGCAGGGAAATATCACTATTCCAACCTATGTAAGCTCATTACTATTGTAAGGTCTGTAAATTCATCAAATTCCTGTTCCATGCTAAAATGGTTCATAAAATACAGAAATAGCATTAGGACCACCAGTGTACTGATCAGCACATGCTCATCTGTAATGATCTGCACCCATTTCTTCACTGGATCAGGCCTTAGGTTAGATGTGCTTTACTCTACGTGAGCGATGCACACGTAGGTCACCGTGTGGCTTAACCAATAAAAACCATTCATCTGGGCTAAAAATGAGTCTTTGAAAGTTCTTTGGTAAGCCTGGGGAACTGTTCCTCAAAATTACATTAAAAATACAAGAAAGTCTACAAGCAAACCTGAACATAGGCATACATAAAATATGAAAATGTGTACTGTACATAAGTTCATAAATTATTCCCATAAAAACTACATATGTTCACAAAATACTACCAATGCACATAACTTTACAAAATGCCAGTATTGCAGCATGCCTAATTCATATTATGATTACTCTACCACTGACCTATATGTTCAGCTTTTTCGACAGTATTATTCATCTGAAGGAATCTAATATTCTGTGTAATATTGTGTGTGTTCTCAGTGAGCCCCACCAGTATGTCCCAGTTTCCTCTGTCCAGTGGCAGTATGAGTCGTTCGAACAGTATTCCGGAGCAGGACCGCTTTGAGTTGTTTGGTGAAGGCCGGGCTCTGGGTGGGAGCGCTACCTCACTGGAGGAAAGACCACGAGCCATGAGTCGATCCGGATCATTCCGGGACAGCACAGATGAAGGTGTGTCACATACCTATCTGTATGAGAAACTGACAGAAAAGGACCACACAGTTAAGCTTTGAATTCAGCCTCCATCTGAATCAAACTGAAACTTGAATTGAAATCTCTTTGAATAAATACAATGAAGTGGAGCAGCAATATCTAAGAACCTGCTATCGTGTTTCAGAGTGGTTATTAAGATTCTGATTATGCTTAATTCCAGATATCTGTCTATCTATCTATCTATCTATCTATCTA
>JBBPDH010000031.1:13713498-13743153 GCA_037974565.1 Clupeocharax schoutedeni
GAGGTAATATGTGTACCTGTCTATCACAGAACTGCCTCTTCATGTATTGAAATGAGCTTCTACAGCTATGTATGAGCATGTGTGTGTATGTGGGTGTGCATGCGCTGGTGTATAATTGTGTGTGTGTGTGTGTGTGTGTGTGCTCATTTCCAGCCCTGCCCTGTGCCCTGTGTCTATTGACTGGGTGGGATTAGGCAGGCCGGTGAAGGCTGGGTCCCTGTGGGCTGAAGTCTGACCCACTCGGGCTAAAGTTCAGCCTGGGGCGAGGGCCTCGCGGGGCCAGATTAGGGGCCAGGACGATCCCGGCGGACAGATCAAAGAGTGAAATTACATCTCACACACCCCGCTCACTCTCCTCCAACACACATACCCCACCGGCACACACACACGTCAGCCTGACCCTCCGCTATAACATGTGACAGGTGAATAAATAAATAAACAAATGTAATGGCATCTGGTATGGCACAGATGGAATTCCTAATGCCCAATCTTACTTTTTTATTGTTGGTATTGATTGCTAACACACTACCACCGCTGTTTCTGATTGAACTGGGCGGATTCTGATACCACCACAAATTCACAAAAGGTTTGGCCGATTTAGTGATATTTATCGATATTGTGATAAACAGTGTGCTTCTCTGGGAACAGAACACATCTACTGGTATACAAAACCTGTAAACAATAACAACAACAGTGACAACCTGTGTACAGAGGAGAGCTGGGCAAAACTGAACATGGGGTAAAATATGAAGTTCTTTTATGCACTTAAACTGGCTCATTTAGAACCTGACTGTGGTCTTATTCTTGTATTTTTAGATATTTCATGTAAGGTTTGACCCTGCATGATGTTTGTGAGTCATGAAAGACACTTTTTATCCATCCAAACATTTTGTAACATTGTGTGTAAGACTCAAATTCACTACAGTTAACACAAACAATACAACTGACTCTCCAAATACAAACGATGCATAAAATCCATATATTCAGATTCATTTAAATATATTATTCTCATGCTTAAACATAGATCAATCCAAAACACACAATGCATGTACTGCAATTGTAGGATATTTTAGTATACATTTGTTTATATTTCCTCAATAAATGCTTTATGTTCGGTTGTCTGGTTTAAACAGAATCACTTGATTTGCTCTGATCTGCCAGATGTTACAATTAGGCCTTCAGTTTGTTACTGTTTACCCCACCTAAGAGATTCAATGTAACATCTGGATTATTTATAAATGGTAAATTCTGGAAACAAAGTTTACATTCTAATGTGTAGACATTAGTAAATACACATTGCAGCGGTATAGAATTGTCCAATACAGGAATTTGAGCAGCACATGTATGAAACATGTTTTAAACAATTTAACTAGAAATAAACTCTCTTCTAACTGCATAAACTGCACAGTAACAAGCAGCTGATTGGATGGTAGTGCATTATGACATCATCATTTATCTGTTTGTTGTTCTTACCAGTTATTCATCTATTTGCAACCTTAGAAAAACAAGATATTGAGATATATGTTTTTAAATCAGCATCAGTTTATTTTCTTTTTTGCTTATATTGCCCTAATTAGATTGACTCTCTCTCTCTCTCTCTCTCTCTCTCTCTCTCTCTCTCTCTCTCTCTCTTTGAAGCTCCAGGTTAGCGGCTAGCTTTAGAGTTGGGCTATTAATTACATTGGATGAATTTATTTCTATATATGTTCAGATTAATGCCTTGCTGTAATTGTCCTCTCTAAAACTCAGAGGTGGTAATTAGGGCCAGTGGAACTTTTCAGAAGGAGCTCTGTTGTTTAAATGCAAAGCCTTCTGGCTTTGAAGTTACAATTAACTGAACTTTTTATTTTTTTTTTCTTTTGTCTCTGAACTTGAAGGAGAACAGTGGTTCTAATATGACTTAATTTGATGATAACATCAAATGTTTCTTGCTCATTCTCTACTGTTTTGGTGCAGTTTTAACATGTGTGAAATGGTCTGACAGGAATGCTCACTCCTCCGTCTAATCAATGGCTCACGCAGGAGGAGGATGAGGGTCTTAAAGTGGCTGGAGTGGCAGTCTCTCTTTCCTCCTGTCACCCTCCCTCCTCTCCCTCGTTCCTTTTCACTCTGTGGAAAGGAGAAATAATTGGATTTTTTCCCACAAATAATGCCTCACCCTTGAGTTTAATTAACCAGGCAGACTCGGGCCACGCTCTGGCCAGATGAGAAAGAGCAGAAAAAAGAGAAAAGAGCCTGTCCATGCCGCTGCAGGGCCATGCTTAGGTGTAGAGGAGTGTGTGTGTGTGTGTGTGTGTGTGCGTGCGCAAGTGTTTTTTCCCACTCTGCTGTTTGGTATCGATGCCGACAGCAATGGCCTTTCGGGGAGGGATTAGTCCGTAATGAGATATAGTTCAAACTGTCACTCACCCAGAACCTGACTGTAAAAGACTAAACTTTATCTTAAACATTCCGTCCAGCAAAGTAATTATAATTTTAAAAAATCATGCTTTACCCCAATTCTCTTGATAGCAATTATTTATTTGAAAACGTTTTTTTTTTATCTCTTAAAAATGTTTTTTTTTCCGGTAAAATAATTCTTAAAATAAGTCTTGTTAGGGTTTATTAAAACATATTTTGACAAAAAAATTAAATAATTTAGACATTTTAGCTCAGAATACTTGGATTTTATTTTAAGTCTTCGCTTCAACAAAAATCTTGAGAATTTTGAGAAACAAAATCAAAATTTTGTCACATATTGCACCAAGCCAAACAAATTTTAAGTTCCTCAAAGAACATTTCCATCAATGACTCACACTTTGCAGAACCAGTTATAACTTACACAACACGTAGATTCTTTGAAGTTCCCTTAATTTAGTGTAAACTCATATTTTCTGCACACTCAAATATCTCCTCTAACATGATTCTTTTGGGACCTGAAGAAGTGATTCTCAGAAGAATGCATTATGGCAACTTATTTTAAGAGTGTATCTCAAACGAATTTCATTTGATTGCACTTTAAATCATCATAAATCACTTTAAATTTATTTCCTTAAAAATGTGCTATGACTTTCATCTCATTCCCTGAAAGAAATAGGAACAAATGTGTTACTGACAGGCTGCAAAGTGCCAAAAGATATATCGAGCCTAGATAAAGGAGCTCCACCCACTCAGCATTCAGCACCACCAGTATACTCATCACTGCCTGATCATCTGGAATCATCTGCTCCTGGTTATTCACTGGTTAAGGGCTTAATTTTGATGCGGTTTGTTCTGCTTGAATGATTCATACAAAGGTCACTGTGTCTCTACCAACAAAAACATTCCTGGTCAGATTCAGGAGTGGTACTGAGTCTTTGAAAGTCCTTCAGGAAGCCTGGAGAACTGCTCCACAATACCACATTACAATAGAAGAAAGTCTGGATCTCTGGAAGTAAAATGTGAAAGAACTGAGCTTGTCAAAAGACTTTTCCAAAATTCCTGTACTTGTTTATACATAACAGTGAGTTGTACAGCATCAGAAACCACATAAACAGGTATATTAAATATCACTGAATATAAGGTGAGATGAGCCTCATTTTTCATTTTCATTTAAATATATTACATACATTAGCCTTTGAGCTCCACTGTAACGCTGAGAGAACACGCATCAGGGACTAGACAGGTTGAATACATCTTAGTTAAAGGGGGGTCTCTGCTTTACAAACATGCTAACATGCTAAATTGTAGTCATGCTTCATAGAGCTGCATGTTAATGGGAACAAAACAGACGCCCCTGTCCCTGCAGCCTCAGTGTACCTGGATTTAGTGGCCGGTTGTGTTACGATAGGAGGTGTTTTATGACCACGTGGCTGGAAAACGGCACCAGGCTCGCACATCGTCTGCCCACTGTATTATATATCACTTCCCAGGGTCCTTAGGGCCACTTTGGATGAAGGGTTGCTGTTTTTGCTGTCACCGTCCTTCTCTTTCCATCTTTTTCTATGCCACACACACACTCAGGGGTCTCTAAAGCTGGATGTTTGTTGTCCCAGTCCCCCTCAATGTCTCCCCCAGGAGAAGTGCCTCATTTTAATATAAATAGGAGGCTTCATCACACGGGGGCCCAAACTTCGCCGCGATGCATCCCGGCCCTGGAATTACTCTGGCTGCCCGCCGGGGCCTGGCGCTCCGGCCATACAGACGTGTTTGGTTTGATGTGTGTGAACATGTGAGGCTGTCATACGGCTCTGCTAATGCAACCGCAACAAACAACTGCAGAGATCAAAATATCAGTCAGAGGCCAGGGTTTGTCATGGAATTTGTCTGACAGAAGATCCCACTGAGGCAATTAACTAAGTAATTAAATGTGCAAATATGTTCTGAAAATATCCTTAAAACTTCAAAGAATGTGTGAATCTCCAATGTGTACATTTTAATAGAAAAATTTTACATTTAAAGAGAAAAATTGATAAAAGTGTATTCTGTATAATAGAGAAACACTGGAACATTTCTAATGTCAAATCGGCCATGAAATATTTACCAAACATAAAGGGGTGCTAGAATGTAAACCAACAAGCAAGCAGATAGATAGATAGATAGATAGATAGATAGATAGATAGATAGATAGATAGATAGATAGATAGATAGATAGATTAATTGTATACATTTAGTAGCTGAAAGCATTCAAGGATTAACGTTGTGCTCAATTAATGTTCAGTCTAACTCTTCTCTTTTTGTCTTTCTTTTGTTCTTTCCTTTTTTCTTTCGCGCTTTTTCCAGCTTTCTCTCTCTCTCTCTCTCTCTCTCTCTCTCTCTCTCTTTCTCTCTCTCTCTCCTCTCAATCTCTTTCTCACTTCTCATCTCTCTCCATTTTCTCCCAAACTTTCTGTCTTTCTCTCCTCAGACTTTGAGATTTTCTTAAAGATGAATAAAGTTTGCTGTATTTTAGGTCATTTAAAAGTGTCCAGAGCATTAAAACCTGATCTCATATCCGTTTCTCTCTCCTTCTCCACTTTGCTTGCAAGTTGAAGTACAAAGATCTCCCAGGTGGGACTTTGAGGAAGAAAGAGAAGATAAGTGAGCCCAGAGAAGAGAGAGAGCGATAGAAACGGAGAGGAAAATAAAAAGAAAGAGGGGCAGCTGCTGGGGCCAGGCTGATCTGGGTCTAGAACTCAGCGCCCCAAGACCAGTGATTTGGGGGCTTGAGGTGGAAAAGCCCAGAAGCGTCTTCATTGGCTAATTGCACTTCATCTGGAGGGTGGATCCGTGGTGGCTAACAAGAAAGCACTCGTGGTCTTCATTTAGCTATCAATTCCTCTGTGTCCCCAGGGACACACTTGCTCGCAGCTGTCCTTTTCCTCCCTCTACCAATCAACACATCAAACGGCAGGCAATTCAGCACCCAGGAACGAGAGGCGAACGAGAGAGAGGGCAAGAGAGAGAGAGAGAGAGAGAGAGAGAGGGAGATAGAGAGAGAAAGAGAGAGGAGACACAGCAGTGCATACCAAGCGTCAGATTTAGCCAGCCTGCCGAGTGCTCTGGATTTAGCAGGATATTTATTCTTTTATATCCAGACAAAAGAGATTGTACATGCCCTCCCTGGCACCCCTCCCTTTTTTTATCTCTTTCTCTTACTTTTTCTCTTTCTCTCTCTCTCTCCTTTCCCCATCCTTCCATCCAATCGCACCATAAGGTAGAAGATTCGGAAGGACGTCAAAGCAATTTGAACGTTACCTTAACCCTCATCAAACAAATTGAGACCTTGAGATAATTGATTTTTCCAACATTTTCTTAATCATCATTTCTTCTTAACGTTGATGTTTTGATAGTTCAGAGACATTCCACATTATTTTAAGCATTTTTAAAAAATTACTCACATCTTATTTCCGCCCCAGTAAAAGAAGAGGGCATTTTTACAAGCCTGAAAAGAAGTCATCAAACAGTAATTTCACTTTCACATAATCTAACGGCAAATTAATAGGCTGGGTCAACACCAAGGAACGAGAATTAAAATAACAGGAGGAATGAAATATTAATGTTGCTTTGAATCCTCGGTTATCAGATCCTGTCTGATCACTCATCGTTCAGCGCAGAACATGAACGTGGCTCATAATTACTGTTGGTTATTCCAGAGGAGGCTATAAAAATTATTTTTTTATTTTTTTAATCAAATAATTGGGTTTTCTATTTAAAGTCTACGAGGATCGCAATAAATCTCTTATATAATTTTTGTATTGTAAAATTTGTAGTTATCAATCTAACAATCTTTAAAAAACCCAAAAGGAGAGTTGTCTAATCAGGATTTTCCAATCTCTGTGAAATCGAGGTAGATTCAGCCAAGCAAGCTCTCCCATTGGTCAGTCCTTCAGGAGCTGAACTGAAAGCTTCACACATCAGATTAACAACCGAAATAACTGGGAAGTAGAATCAAGAAATCACACTCTGAGTCATACTGCGTCCTAAACCACGTCCATGGGTCTGATCCAGACTTCTAGCTACGTTAGCCTAAAGAAGCAGAATTTGGACTCCAGACATGTTTCATCTGATCAACCACATCTGGGAATCAGTGGAATGCTGGACATTTTTGAGATATTTTTTGCCAAACAATTCTTTTAAGGTATTCTGAAATACCCCAAATCTACCCATTGATACTGTTGCTATTTTTGTTGATATTGTTGTCATTAAAATGTAGATATTTCTGATATTTTTATAAACAGATTAAACACTTCTTTTTTATTTATTTTATTGTTATATAACTTACTTCCTTGATAAATAAGAATTTTCTTGGCTTGTTTACAACTTTTAGAGGATCGAATGTACATTTACTGCTTGACTGCTCCATCAGTCAGAACGATTTACGCATATATTATTCTCTTCGGTAATTAATGAGTAATCTTATCTGATTTCCCATCTCTCCAGCAGCAACAACGACGCTGTTAATGATTTGAATGTGTCACCTCTGGCAATTTAAATGTCATCCTAATAACACTTCCCAAACGACATAACGAGGCATGTGTAGCATGTGTCAATCAATAGGCCAGTTAAAGACAAAAAAGTCAATAAACATATGCATGAATTGATTCAAACCTGTTATTATCATATAAAGCAGGTGGGTAAATATGCAGATAATTGCTGATGGGATATAAAACCCCCACAAAGCCCCAGAGGGAGACAGGATTGCCTGCTCACACATACTGAGCCATTTAAAAAAACAGGCAATAACAATGTAATAATTTAATAATCAGACGGGTAATGCGGTTAGAGAAGAGTAGGTTCGTAGAGATGAAAAAGAGGTGAGGAAATGTCAGGGTGTCTCTGTCTCTCTCTCTCTCTCTCTCTCTCTCTCTCTCTCTCTCTCTCTCTCTCTGTCTTTCTCCCTCTCATAGCCTGTCTCTCTCTCCCTTTCTTCTCTCTCTGCATCTCTCATTCTCTCTCTCTCTCTTTCTCTTTTTGCTTTAAGTGATCATTGTATATCATAACAGATTAGTTTGTGCAGAGCGGTGGGATTAGAGTTTAATCTAACCTTTATCCTCTCCAGGTCCTTGCCTCAAACTTACAAGGACTGTCTTAGTTGATAGGCTTGGGTTGATCAGGTGCCACCTTCGCCCTGCCTTGCTCCCCTCACCCCATTCCGCTCCCTTCACTCCTCCTTATACCCCTCACCCCATTCTGCACCCTTCACCCGGCCTCACTCCCGTCAGCCCATTCCATCCCCCCAAACTGCCTCATACCCCTCACACCGATCCACACCCTTCACCGGCCTCATACCCCTCACACTGATCCACACCCTTCACCGGCCTCATACGCCTCACACCAATCCACACCCTTCACTGGCCTCATACGCCTCACAATTTCCAGCCACGCTCAACCCACCTCACTACCCTCCACGTCCCTCACCCCCTCCTGGCTCCTCTCACCCTGATCCATTTGCTCTGCTCCCTATGCTTTACTCTTCTTGCCCTCCTCCACTCCCCCTGCCCCACTCCTGCCACCCTCCTCTGCACCCATTGACTCAAGCCCCTCACACTGCACCCCACACCCAATTACCCTTGTCCCACTCCCATTCTTCTGTTCCCCATGCCCTACTCTTACCTTTCTCCATGTCCCTCAACCTTCTCAACGTCCTTCGTTCTTCTTCACATCCCTCACTGTTCTCCACATCCCTCTTTGCATCCCTCCCCCTTTACAACATTCCTCACGCTTTCTACATCCCTCGCCCTTCTCTACATCCCTCGCCCTTCTCTACATCCCTCGCCCTTCTCTACATCTCTCACCCTTGTCTACATCCCTCTCCCTTCTCTACATCCCTCGCTCTTCTCTCTACCCCTCGCTCTTCTCTACATCCCTCGCCCTTCTCTACATCCCTCGCCCTTCTCTACATCTCTCACCCTTCTTTACATCTCTCACCCTTGTCTACATCCCTCGCTCTTCTCTACATCCCTCGCCACTCTCTACATCCCTCGCCCTTCTCTACATCTCTCACCCTTCTCTCCCTCCCTTAACCTTGTTCCTCATTCCTCACTAACCAGATTAAGAGAAACACTTTTCAGTAATTATTTTTCCACTGGATAAACATGAAGCTTTTCCTGGATATAGCTGAGCTCTCACCCAACATCACAGCAAAGAAGAGCAGAATCTGAGTGGGCTTATGGGGCACTCACTGACTAATCACATGTCACCAACAAACAGAGATAGAGAGAGACAGAGAGGAAGAGGGAGAGAGAGGGAGAGAGAGGGAAAGAGAGGGAGAGAGAGAAAGGGAGAGGGAGGGAAAGCATAAGAAGAGAGAAAAAGATGCTTTGGTTTAGCTGATTGAGAGGTGGATCCTATTTACATGACAGATCAGCCAGTAGAAAATGGATTCTACTGATAAGTTGAAAAAAAAACACTGTTACCTGTTACACATTCACAGTCACATGCCATCACCAGTCAGTTTTAATGACCCATGTGTCATCAGTACCAAACTGATAATGTTACAGTTTTCTCAGATGTACAACTGAACACCTTAAATTTAAAGAGAAAGAGGGCAGGAATGTTATAAAGTTCCATAACATCATGCTTTTAAATAGAAGTAAAAACCCTATACAAGCTGTATAGAGTACCATAAAGCAGTAAATAATGCAACCACCTCCCGATCCCCCCCACACACACACACACACCAAGCACAGGTACTGCCGATGTTTCACCCCAGAGTCACTTCAGTACACAAAATAAAATGTAACAGGTATATAAATCTTAACACAACACCAATATTATATAAAATAAATCAAGCAAATAATTTCCATGTATATTACTAATTGAAAAAAATATATTACTTTAGTTCTCATAACTCTGATTTGTACTTTGTTTAGCTCCATGGTATTGTATTTGGCTCCTGGCAAAAAATGTTACAGTTTTATGAAAAAGCTTGTGATTTAGATGAACTGAAATCAAGAAATTTTTTAAAAACCACAGTCCACCCAATCACTTCTTTTTCTTTAAATGTAGATTTAAAATCAAGAAAATGAATTACTTTTTACATATAAAAAAAATCCTGAAATGTAAGTACATCAAATTTCTAATTTAATGTAAACATGTGTGAGTACTTTAAACTGTTTCTGTTTGTCTGGTCTTCATAAATTGAATGCTGACTGTATCTTCAATGTAATTTTAAATGTTCAATGTAAATATTGGGATCCAGATTTAGAAAGTTTAGAGTTTAAAAGATATTGTTTTTGTTTTTTTTTGTTTTTGTTTTTTTTTGAGATTTTAAAGATCTGCTGAAGTTTTGTGTTTTTTTTTCTGGGCGACCCGTGCTGGTGAAAGGTTCTGACCGCTGGGGCAAGTTTGTTTTTGTTGCAGTGCGGCCCGGGACGGCTTGATGTGGGCCGGTTTGATTTTATACATTATTTGAATGGTGCAGAATTACAGAGCGAGATCAGATCAGACGACCAGCCGAGAGCCTGATAACCTTTTAAAGAGAGAATTCCCACTGCAGCGTGACCTCTGACCCTGACGCTGCCAGCAATCTTCCCTCTGCTACCCAGACACACACAAACACATAACCGCACACACACACACACACACACACACACACACACACACACACACACACATACACACACATGCACACAATTTGTCTTTTTCTCACTTTCTCTTTCACAGACAGGAACAAACATCCTTGATTTCTTAGAAAAATATAAATGTGTGTGTGTGTGTGTGTGGGTGGGTGTGTGTGTGTTTGTGTGCGCGTCAATTTTAGATGTTACCACTTGCTAACAAAACCAAATACTTATTTTATCAACAATAACATTTGTATTTTTTGTTAGCTTGTTTGTCATCTAACATACTGCAGACAATATGCAGAAAAAAGCCAAATTTAAGTTTTTATATGTTTTTGCGTACAAGTGAAAGGTTGGATTTCAAATTTTGTTAAAAGACATGTTAAAAGTTTTGCAGGAAAATTAGCAGAACTAAGTGAATTAGTTGCTTTACCCATATATCAGTGTCATAGTTTTTATTATTATAGTATATTTTTATTAATATTCATGCATGATTCTACCATTTGTTTTGTTTTCTCTCCTTTTTCAAATACAGAGAAAAAAAATTGCTTTGTATTTTGCTCATCCAAAATATGAAATATGAGATATTTTAGGCTTTGTTTCTTTGTTTGTTTTGTTATCTATGTAATTGTAAATATCAACCTAATTTTAATCACAATTTTGCATCAAACTGAACCTAAACTAAATTGAACTGAAAGTTGAGTGGGGTTTACCTTGGAGAGTGTTATATCTAATGGTGTGGAAGGTACTAATAAACTGCAGTATGTTTGTTTTTGAATTATGTTTCTGCATTTCAGCAGATCACAGTTAGTCTGAGGGTGTGGAGTCTTGCCCAAGGACTTTTAGGCCATGTCCACACATACATGGGTGTTTCTGAAAAAGGAGATTAAGTGTCACAGAAATTAGGTTTCTGTGCATTTTGTTTTTGTCCACATGTAAACAGTGTTTTCAGTGTGGAAACTGAGGTTTTTATGTCACCAAAGTGGCATTTACTGTGTTTACGTGCAGACGAGAAAACGTGCGCCACTCACAGTATGCGCCATATTTACCTACAGTCCTACGGCTCTCAACCTTGGTATGAGTTCTGGCCTGTTTATAGTCAGGAGGAGTTTCTTTCCCTCCAGCATGAATGACAGAGATGTCAGAGTCACTTCAGATGCCATTATATTCAATTCAGACAGTCTCTGGTAATGACATCCTCTGTTTTCAGAAATAACGTGTGTACGTGTGTAGATGTCCTAATTGGTGTAGAAAGTCTAGTCTGCTGCATGGAGGACAGCTGTGTTATCCACTATGCTATTAATCTTGTCAGTTTTGCCCAGGCTTATCATGTCCTAGGTCTAAATGTTCCCTAACTACAAACACCTCAGACTGTGTGTGTTTTTCTGAAGTTGTAGAAGTTCAGACCTGCTGGTCTGAGTCCTGCCTAATCAAGAGCATGTCAGAATCCTCTTGTTTATTGTTTATTGGGTCTACACCTTTTAAGTTCAGATCTACATGCACAGTAACATCATTCAGCTTAACCTCAGCAGGACAACTGGACCATAAAGTGCAACTGCTTTAATCAGATAAAAGTATTTTACGGTCCCAGAGTGTGTGTGTTCTGGTTTCAAGGACAGTCAAAGATGTTTCAGGTCTGAAAGAAAGGTTTTAAACATTTTGTGGTGTTTTGACCCTGTGTTTTTTGTGAAAGAATTAATGCATGACCAAAACTTTAAAAATGGAAGAAAGTGATTTATTTATTTATTTGTTTGTTTGTTTGTTTGTTTGTTTTCTGTAGAGCAACTTTTCATTAAATTCAAATCATAATAAAATGCCATTAATTTTCTCAGTTGCACACACACACACACAGACACAATAATTATTACTATTATTATTATTATTATTATTGTTAACCTTTATTTAACCAGGTTTGTCCCATTCAGATCAGAGATCTCTTTTGCAAGGGAGACATTTACATTTACATTAAAAAAAAAATGTATACCTAAGTCTGGAATGAACGTTTAGATATTTTCTGTAAGTTATTTGCACTTTCCACATGTTATTTTACATGTAGAATAGAAATAATTAATATAAAATTCAAACAATTTATTATAATTGTTGATGACTCAAAAGTGCTGTTTGTTAATTGTGTTCATGTGTAGTAAAAAAATGACAAAAATAGTGATTTTAATGAATCATTTTTGAAAAACCTCTTACTAAAACTATTAACTAAGCTTTAAGGATAATGAATATGAATAATATATAAAAATGCCCCACCTGCCCGCTCCAGATGTTTTCCTGCTTTGATGTGGATGGAGCTCTTACAGTCTGACCACAGAACCCACCAATCCCCTCGACCTGTCAGGATGGCCTGCTGCTCCTGCTCAGTTCCATTGATAAATGGGTTGGTTCTGACCACACCTCGAGAACACAGACATTTAGAAGAGGCCCAGACTGCACTTTGAGACAAATGTGGCCAGGAATCTTCACAGGGGTTCAAACTCCAGCCTCACGGGGAACCTGGGGCCCGTTCTTAGCAAATCTGTTGCTGGACCAAAGTGGTTTGGGGTGGTAGATCACACACACACACACACACACACACACACACCGCTTTGTCTTCTTCTTTGAAGATTCCAATCCTTGGAAGTATATTATATCTTCAGTGTGTAGCATCATAAGGTTGTGCCGTCTGACCATTTTCCATTAAAGCCTCCCATCACTCCAGTGTGATGTAAAGGTTCAGCACTGAAGACTAACTGATGAACTGCAAGTTAAAGGAGATTCAGGATTACAGTCGATCCACCGTCATCATTAAACTGTTATTATTATTGTCATTATACTGTCATACATCTGAAAGTCCACCAGGAACCAAAACACACTAAACTCACCCCCACACACACAAACACACACTCACACACAGACACAATCACACATTCACACATACCCACACACACACACTTACTCACTCAGCCCATCAGGAACTACACTAACTTTGGGCCTCGGCCCAACAACTGATGCACCAACTGATGGACAAAAAAACACACACACACACACACAATCAACAAACCCACACCACCAGCAAACACACACAACTAATACACACAAACACTACCAACAAACCCACAGAACAAGCACATACACCCAACAAACACGCACAGCCAAAAAACACACAGCACCAACAAACACACTCACTGTTTGATGCTATAAAACAAAACATTTTACACCACTCCTGAACCTTCTGACAGAGTTGCTCCTGCAGAGCAGCTGTTCTGGTTTCAACCTTTAAAAACGTCTTTATCCAGAATTTATCTTCTCCTTATTCACTCAGCACTACAGAGGCACTGTCTCTATATCAACAACAGCTTGCTGTTGTACAACAAATATAATGATCCTGTCAAATGAGTAATTAGTCAAACGACTAACATCAGCATCAAGGTGAACATCGTCTCATTAATGATTTAGCGGCGCAACCGGAGCGAATACAAGAACCATTCGCAACGCAAAATAAGAGATTGTCTATTTTAGTGTGGAACACAGGCATACAAACAAAAAAAACACACACAACAACAAGGGAAGAGTTATAAAAATAAAAGAGTGTGGAAAGTATTGAAGATATTCAGTGTGAGGCAATGATAACCAAGATTTATTCTATAGAATAAACTGGTGAAACAGTCTGTTTTGGGTGAAATGATGGACCACAGAAAAATGTACACAATCAGTTTTTTCACATTATGATTTGATATATAGATATAATTTGCAGAATAAGGTTTGCTTCATGTTTCATGTCATTACACAATTGAAAGAGAATAGAACAGAAAAGTAAGGAGCAAATTTTTTGTTTGTTTTTTTGTTTTATCTGAATTAGCGCAAACTGGTTCTTAACTCTTTTAGCTTTAACTCAAATTAAGTCACTCCCAAATCTTCTGACCTGGAGGAGCTGAAGCTTATCGATCGTTCAAAAAATTCACAATGAAAAATCCTTTCTGACTGTGTACACTTATTAAACTATTAATTATTTCCAAAACATTCCAAAACCCTTTCAGTGCAAAAATATCATTACTTCTGCACAGAGCAAGAACACTCTGGGACCATAAAACACCTGTCTGACCTTCATGGTCCTGTTAAGGTTGGACCAAGATTCAAGACTCTTTGTCACATGCATAGTTATACAAGTACAACCTGCAATAAAATGTATTCAACTACTTCTTTTATGACTGTGCAAACATTAAAATGAAAACATTAAAACATAAAAATAAAACTAAGTACCATTTGAAATTAAACACATGTGAACATTTCTAAAACACAGATAAAACAAAATGAATAAGAACAAGTAATGTAAAAATAAATAAATAGAATATATAATAATAATAATAATAATAATAATAATAATAATAATAATACATTTTATTTTTTTTATAATAAAGCACCTTTCACAATTCTGAATGTAAATTACAGAAATAAAATTTATAAAAATGAAAGAATAGATTAATTAAAATAGGGCGTTCCATGGGCATTAAATGCACTCTCTATGGATACGGCGAGTCAGCTGAATATCTTTAGGCATGATGATGACTCTCCTGGTGTGGATGGCACACAGGTTTGTGTCCTAGAATAGGTCCAACAAGTAAGCCTCGCTGGCTTCCTGCAGAGCCATGCTGGTGGAGCTCTGGAAGCAGTCTTGAAATCCTGAGCAATCTCATGCACCAGGTGCTGGAAGGGCAGCTTGCGGCTCAGCAGCTTCATGGATTTTTGGTAACAGTGGATCGCTCTCAAAGCCACGGCGCCTGGCCTGTAACGGTGAGGTTTCTTCACGCCACTAGTTGCTGGAGCACACTTGCAGTCTGCTTAGTTCTTGCCATATTAGCGAAGTGAAATTATGTTTTGCCACAAGAAAAATTATCAAAAATAGTAAAATATACAGATTTTACAATACTATGTGTTGATATTTACATTAAATCATAAAACTTTAAAAAATGCCAAACAAAAATATGCCAGGTGTCGCCTGCATTACTGTAATCAAGCAACCGTTTATAATGGTTTATAAATATAAAATTAGGTATTGTGTGAGAACAGGTTAAACACCTTTTCAAAATTCAATATGAAGAATCTCCATCATATATCAAAGTTCTTTACTAGTTTCAAGGTTCTTTCAAGCACATTTACTTTATGTGGAAGTTCTTTGAACTATTATTAGGATTTTTTAAGAGCGGTCCATGTTCTTTAGGGAATCAAAAATGTTCAAAGAACCTTCATGTTATATACTGTAGCTAAGATTATAAGCAAACAAGGACTTGTTTAATAAACACCAGTGTGCATCTGTAAGTCTCACTCACTCTCTCTCTCTCTCTCTCTCTGATGGAGATAATGTGATAAATCTAGAATAATCTTCTCCTCACAGGAGCTTCAACAGGAGCAGCTGTGGTCAATAAAGCGGTAAGAATAACTGCTCGGGGTAAACCAACATCTAACGTCCTTCTCCAAACATCGCCTTCACGCTGACCTAGACCAACGAGCGCTGCAGAACTGTGTGAGACGCTTCTGTTTCTTTAACAAATCAAACCCAGACAGAAACAACAGAGAGAGAGAGAAAGAAAGAGAGAGGCAGAGAGACAGAGAGACAAAAAAAGAGAATGTGAGAAACAAAGTTTATCATGTTTACTTTCCACGCAATGTCTAAGCTACAAAACATTTTTTTAAAGAAAAAGCTTTCTTCCTTTGTTCTTATTTTTATCAATACAATAGAATAATCAACTTTCATTGGGATTAAAAGTAAAACAAACAATGAATTTGATTGCATTGTTGTCAGATATGAGATGTTCATTCACATTTTATAATTTTATAATTGTACAAAATTACCTTACTTTAAACCCTAGGCCCTGAAATGGGAACCCTGAATCCTTGATCTGGTTCTAGATTTTATAGTAACTGGAAGTTTTGAGCCAATGGCCAACGTATATCATCAACAGTTTATTATTATCAACCATCAGAACACAGAATCGGGACATAGATTCTTGCTCTGCCTCTGATGAGCCCTTAACCAGATCTCTGACATTTAGTATAATAAACAATTTTCTAAACAAGGAAGGGTTAATAAACAGATTGTGCTACCCCTTTCTGGAACCAATGACTCTCCATTAATGCACAAAAACCACTAATTTTTATCCAAATAAAATAGAGCTTTTTATAGAGCTGTTTTACTTTTGATAGCTTATTTTAAATTTCACTTTCATTCCATATTGATTGTATTATTTATTTTGATTTCTTATATTTTATGTGTATCTTATGTTTATCTCTATAAAGCCCACTGAAGGGCACCCTGTGTGTGAGAATGTCAGAAATGAACTTGGCTGTTATAAGGGATATTTAGGAGAAACATTATAAGATATAAGCAACATAAGTTTTTCCTGGAGGTATTTTCTTACAATAGTAAAAACTTTTCTACAAAATTGTTCTTTTGAAATCTTGCTAAATGTCCAAAGCTATGAAGAAGCAAAAATACCCTGGAATTGGAGAAGAACGATGTTGAAATGAAGGTGACATTATGGAAAGCAACCACAGTGCGATGGGAAAATCCAAACATGAATATTCGCGATGCGATTATGCAGGCCTGGCATTTGTGTAGATTTTGGCCCAACTCTGTGAGAACCTGCACATCCAGTCTTCTCCGAGGTGGCCTCGGCTAAGCTCGTAAGAGCGTGTGTGTGTATGTGTGTGTGTTTATTGAGTGTGTTTTCTTTTTACCTGTTCCATATTTACACAGGAAGCGTCGAGCAGCCTGGCCACACCCTGTCAACCTGCCCAGGAGAGGAATGTGGGTAATTACGGTCAACAAACTGACGCAAACCTCTAACTATCAGCCTTGCGCTGGGGGATCTTTCAAGCACCATTGACACTGACATGCAGGCTAAGCCCAACAAAGTAGCACGGAGCTTATTCTTTCCTGCATGAATAACCCCGTCATTTCAACCTCTTTCTTCCCTCGTACAATTGCATGTCTAGACTGGGCTTCTTTCATTTTTTTTCTCATCCTGGTGCCTCCAACAAAGCTTTGGGAAAACTTCAAACTCGTCTTCTCATGCTTGCCCCCCACACCCTTTTAGCTACATGTCCTACGCTACTGATATTAGCCAACGGGTGTTTTTCCATCACTGACCCAAATGCGGCTTTTAAAGCTTCGGTTTAGCCCATTGATGTCAAAAATAGGGTACAGTAAAGCTAATTTCCATTAGCATCCATATGAGAACAACACTGGTCATAAATATTTACAGCATTTGGAAAACACCCTTATTCAGAGCGCCGTACAGTCACGAGTTACAAGGATAGTTGTCCTAGAGCAATTGAGGGTTCGTTGTCTTGCTGATGGGCACAAAGGTAGAAAGTTGGGCAGGCGGTTGAACCTGCATCTTTGTGGTCATCAGGTTTATAGGAAAGTGTTTTGCCCACTATGCTACTGCCGCATAAATGTATCAGTTGCATTATCTGATGGGTGTCAAAGGCTGGGGCTCTTAGAGCTTCAGTTCAAAACATTCATTTCAAAACAGGATAAAAATAAGAGGTACAATAAGGTGAATTTCTGTTAGCATTCCTATTAGATTCTAAGTGATTGTTAGTGCTAAGTTAACAATGCTTGACAAACATATTTTATATTTTAATATAAAGTTCGGCTAAAGAAATACTGTTGTTCACCACATTAAGTATGTTTTAATGTATAAAAATGCATTAAAAGCAAAAATACATTTACACTAGCTTATTAACTATAATTATTATTAATTCCTATTTAAATATATTGCCTATTTGACGGGTTAACATTAGTTCACAAACTTATCATCAGAATAAATGCAAGCAAACCAGTTTGTATAAATAGTTGATATTTTGTGGTGAGGAGAGCATAGGTTTGGTTCCAGATTCCTCCTCATTTCCTCCAGCCATTATTTGGATTTGTGAAACACCTGATTTAATTTAACCAAGTTTGATTGAGTCAAACCAGGTTTCTGATGGAATGACAACTGGACTTCCACAAGTACACACTCATATACTGAACATAAAATCACCATTTACTGTATAAACAACTTTTTTTTCCAGGGAGGGGGGGCATATTCATAGCAATACCCGATCATTAAGTATAATAGCAGCTGCTGCACACAGCATATTTTTACAAACCACCACCTAGCATGTTGTTTTATCCTGGTCTACAGCCTGAACAGATAGGAGTGTACATTGTGTTCATTATCCTTTTATTTTCTTCTAATTGTGCATTTTGAATGCAGTTAAGTTTCCTTAACTTCCAAGACTGTTCAGAACTTTCACTGTTAACTCCGTAACTTTTGTTAATCAGCACTGTGTAGGTAATGGTATAAAAGTTATTAAAGTTTTTGTCATGTACAGATAACAATGGATCATCATTCCCAGCAATTAATTTTCTTGAAAGAAGTAATTCCTATTTTTTGTAAATATATTCAAATATTCCCTAAAAACCATTTTGAGAACCTCTTACATCTCTGCAATATGCCAAAGTGCTGCCTCTTTTGATGATGTGTTGGATGCTCAGACTCACTCACCATCTGCTATACAATAGCATTGTGATCTCATTTGTTTGGGAGATCATACATTCTTAAAAAGAAGAATCTTAAGGTATTCTGTAATTAAGCCAGCAGTTTTATTTAGAACCAACAATTTGAAGATCTACAGGTTTCTCTTCGATACCAAACCTTAAGGAGCTAATCAAGGACATCTGAGGACAACAGTTAGAAGGATCAAGTGGGGGAAGTTAGGGATAGACCATAATAAGATCTCTATCTGTTGGCTTTTTTGCTAAGAGTGAATGAATGAATTAAAAACTGCATTCCCAAAAATATAATTTTAAGCCATTACATTTCAACAACCACATTTTTGAATCTCAATAAAGATTTAGATTTTGCTCACATTCTACAGGTCTTGGAAAATTTATAAGCAAATTATCCAGGCTTCATGTTGTCGAGTCAGATTACACCACCTTTTAAATAAGTACAGTTCATGACGTTTAACAGTGAATAGTAACATAAATGTGGCTTCAGAACACTTTTGGTAGAGGGGGAATTTGGTGTTGGCCTGGAAATCAAAAGTCCACCAGCTTTATAGAGCAGCTCACTGTGGTTTTGTTCTTTTCTGGCTTGTCAATATACCAAGCAATTTTACAGCCAATGTTTTACACATGAAATGAAACATCTATTTTAAGTATCTTGACAAAATTAAATGGTTAAAGATTAAATCATACTATATTTGAGTGTTAAAAGCCATAGAGTTAGAATACATCTTTTATTAAACCTTAGCATATTTGTGTATGTTTAATTAAAGTAGTACATTATTACCTTAATTAATACATATTAATACATATTAATTGTAATACTTCCTGGTGGACAATTTCGATGAAATTCGCTGTAGCAAAATTTTCTTATGAACAATTAGTGTCCAAGTCTCTAAATAGACATTTCTGTATTATTCCTGCATTATTGAAAATTAAACAGATCAAACATTTCAAAGAAAGCAAAGTGTCTTCAGCCCTTTGATGTGCAGAGTGTGGTTGTTAGCTGAGGAACGACCCTGGAGAAGTTGATGTTCATGTCAGAAATGACAACAAGATCATGCAGAACACAAAGAAGCAGAAAAGGCTTTAATGTGGGGCCGAAAGGGTTAAAATGACTTTAGTTTAACTTTGAAGGATTTTCTCAGGTGCATGGGGTCTGGGAATCCCCTGGTGGGTCTTTGTCCATCAATATCCTGCCTGACCCTCCGCAAAGATGCCTGAAAGAAAAGCGCTGCACTCGCACAGCCGCCCCCACCTGCTCCCTGCCTGTCAGGGCCAATAACTGGGACACCACCAGGACACATATTTCTAAAGGCCACATTGCAGTAATGAAGCATCCTGTCCTGCACAGAGGCTCCGATCCCTCGACTCCTACGTCCACATTCAGGCCGGAATTCCTCCTGTCAGCCTCTATTGATTAAACGGGTTTCTTGTTTGCTGTATGGATCTTACTGCTAATTAAAATAGCAGCCAGTCATTAGCTTTGATGTGACAACATAAAGAAAAACTAAAAGGTCGATGAGAGTCGGGACGCTGCCTAAACTGGAAAGTGGATGGCAGACAAGATTATTCCTCACATTAAAGCTGACACATCACAACTCACGGTTCTACATGTATATGGATCCTGCTAGTGTTTCCAAAGCACATAGACCTTGAACAAACATAATTTTATTTCAGCTCTTTTCTCTAACAATGAAAATTCATTTAACCCTCCTTTTATGTGTATCTTTTCAAAGGGGCGGTGGTAGCACAGTGGGTGGGATACTTGTCTCATTACCAAATGGTCTTGGGTTCGAATCCTACCTTCAGGAAAAACCAACACTGGGTCTCTGAGCAAGATCCTTAACCCTAAGTTGATCCAGGGAGACTGCCCCTGTAGTTAGAGAATGGAAGTTGCTTTGGGTAAATGTAAGTTAGTCTTGATTTTGAATTTTTCTCATTTAATGTGCTGTATAAACACTAAATGATCAATGATTTTACCCATCAGTGTTTTTTGGGCTCAGTGTTTTTTATGCTCAGACTGTTTTATCTGTTTAAATCATATGAGAAATAACAACATTTTATACACATAAGCTTTGATTGTTTGGATGATTTATCATCTTCAGTAAAATCTTCCCTCTGATTTAATTCCATAAATAAACAGAATCAGACCAGCAGGGGGGAGAGAACCAGTGCTAGGCCACATGACATGGGTCACATGACATTATATTATATATTTTATTTGTTTTATATTTTAGGTCAACAAAGAAACATATAGTACCAACACATACATTTAGGATAACATTTTATTTCACAAAGATTAAACTGCTGGTCAAATTAAACCAAAAATGGAGGATACATTTAAAAATAACATGCAGGTTAAGTGTAAATGAGAAACATTAATGCTTTAGGATTTTGACCATATTGATATAAAGAAATGTAATGAAAAAAATCAGCAATTCAACCAAAACTTACAAACAATAAACCAAATTATTTAGCAACCAGCCAAAAAACAACTAAACTACTAACAAACAACTTGCCAACAAACCATCCAGATTTAGAACCTGAACTGGGAATTCATTTCACAAAAAATACACACTATCACAAAAAACAAGACTGAAACAATGTATTTACCTATTTACCTATGTAACTCATTGAAACAAAAATAACCTACCAACCACTCAACCTAATAAGCAATCAACAAACAAAAATAAGTTTGGCGTAGCTGGTGGTTAGGTAGTTGCCCCTGCGATAAGAAGGCTGTGTGTTCAATTTCAAGGGATGCTAGTGTCTTTACTTTGGTACCCTTGAGCAGGGTACCATCCCCACACACTGCTCTCATGGCAGCCTTCATTGGTGGCAGCCTGCTGCTTCACTTGATTAATGGATTAAATGGGTTAAATGCAGAGAAAGGATTTCACATTGTTCACACTGTGTGCTGTGTTTTGTCCATGCGTGAATGGCCACTTTACTTAACAAATCTGAATAAAAGTGCTTGCTAAATGCCATAAAAGTAAACACAAACATAAACTAAATCAGCCACCAGTCCAACTATCAATCAGCCTCTCAATTTGTCAGCCAACCAACCTAACAACTAACCAATCTATCAGTTAACCAGCAATACACAATACAATGCTACCTACATACCAACAAAATATCCAGTCTACAAACCAAATAGCCAATTAATCAACCAAGCATCCAACCAACTAAACAAGCTACCACACAAACAACCAATTAACCAACCAACCAACCAGTCTACCACACAAACAACTAATCAACCAATCAACCAAACAACCAATAAATTAACCAACCAACCAATTAAATAATCAATCAAATGGTCAACAAATCAACCAACAAACAATAAAATAAACAAATTAAAGAAAAACTTGTCACCTTTTCAGTCACCCAACCGACCAAACAAACGATGAACAAAAACAAATGATTCAGTATTTCAGTCATTAGCATTCCTTTTTTTTTCCCCCACTACAGCAGAGCTTGTTGAGAAGCATTCAGTTTCCCTGACATTTTCTCTGCTGGAAAACGGAGCTGATCTGAGGACAGCTGTGCTGCTGTTTGGTTGTTTCCTACCCGGGGATTTATGATAATCACAAAAAAAAAACTATCCCGGGACCTTATTGAGACAATTTACTGAAATCTCCCATTCGCTTTTCATCACAGCTGCTGTCACAGAGTCAGACGTGAGGAAAACGCAGTAATTTGTATAAACCAGCGTTTTAAATAATGTACATGGGGGAAAGGAGGAGGACCGAGTGAATTAATGTCTCTCCTTTGTTTTTCTTCATCCCCTCATTTTGTTCTTCACTCTGTTTGCTGCCAGGTGGCAGAGAAGGAGAGAGAGAGGGAGAGAGAAGAAGAAGAAAGAAGAAAGAAAGAAAGAGAGAGAGCTTACACAAAAGCTAATTCTTTTTCCCCCAGCTTCTCTTTCACTTATTCCATTTATCTTCCTCTCCCACTCTCTCTCTCTCTCTGTCTCTCTCTCTCTCTCTCTCTCTCCAGCTCATCCCTCGATGGCTCCCTAAAGGTCGTCAGCTCACAACGGTGAGCGAAACAGGAATGAAATATCTTCAATCTGGAATCACAGCTGTCCTCCCCTTGTTACTGTTCTTCATCCCTCTCTCCTCCTCCTTCTCCTCCTCCTCCTCCTCTTCTTCTTTGTTCTCCTTCTCTTTCACTGCTGCCACTCAACCTCAATGGTTCCCAGTGGGGCAAAACGGCAACTTTCAAACCTTTCACAGTAGTTTATGAAGCTTCTGCTGAAGGAAAAGCCTAAATCAACGTTATACTTCTCAAACAATATCCATCACATAATCATAATCATTTCCAAATTAATAAAGTGATAGGCCATTACTGGTTAGTGAAACAGCATAGATGATTAATTACACATCATTACTTTAAGTGTAGCTTGGAGGAGAAAATTAACTCATAATACTTAAACTAATAGACACTGGATTGAGTGATGGGCGAGAGGGAGAACCACCCTACCCACCCACAGAGAGACGACAGTTATACTGTGTTATTGGGGAGAGGGAAGACCACCCTACTCACCCAGTCAGAGAGATCGAATAGGGGAGAGGAAGGACCACCCTACCCTTCCAGAGAGAGATTATATAGGTCTACTATAGAGATACCATTACAGAATATAGCCTATCAGTTACTCTACCTTGTGCCTCAGCAGAAAAAGACCACCGCTACAGATATCATTTTCTTTTTTCCTTCTCCGCTCAAAAACCACTGCTTATATTTTAGATGACACTTTAAAAACACATCACATGGTTTAATGAGCTAAATGAGATAATATAGAAACCATTATGCCATCTTTCAGCGCTAACTGTGCTCAGCCAGATGTCATGTCTCGTAAAGGAAGCAGAAATATGATGTTGTTCTTAATCCTCTTTACTCCAGGCTCCTCACAGCCTTTCAACATGTCTGAGAAATCCCGGCCAAACGTGTGTGTTCGGTTATAATTACGCCCTCCCAGAAATGTGCATACGCTGTCAGCTTTACGGAGAAGTTGAGAAGAAGAATGCGAGCAGAGTAGCGCAGCTGCTGCTGCAGCGGTGTAGAAGGTGCGGTTTTGACTCCTGAGTGGTGTGAAGTAGCTGGAGCTGTGGTTGTGCCCTAATGTGTGGTTTGGTCTTGTGTCTTGCAGCAAAAAGAGAACCATGCTGACAAAACTTCAGCTCAAGAGTTCTCTAGTTTGCATTGGACCAGAGGGAGTGATACACGATCCTCATTCTGTCTAATAACATCTACATCTTCTCCTGGAGCTCCTGGAGACCAGGGCTGTTACACATAGAACACAAGTTAACTGTCAGAAAACGAACCTGCTTTTATGTTTGGGCATAATTCGACAGAATTCACTGTGTAAATAAATAACATCTTTTTGTTTCATAATAAATTAATTTATTATTAATTTATTGTGTTAAACTGTGTTATAGCTAATCAAACATGACACTGTGTTTCAGGGTCTGAACACATTCAGTCCTTTTGAGTTCTTTGGGTCAGTTTGACTCCAGATTGTTTTATCTGTTTATCTGAGAAATACATTTTAGACCAAAACCGAACTGAAACACTAAAGCCCTGCCCCCTAAACACCTGGAGAGAGTTTGTCCTGCAGACATTTAGCCCCCCCACTCACAAATGAAGTCATGGCAGCCAATTATAACAGAGTGTCTGTACATGCTAGCTAGGGTGTTATAAAGCTCCATAATTCATAATCCTTTTAACTCCAGTGCAAAACTACAGAATTAAACATGCAAGAGATTAAAACTGTTAAATTGGTTTTTTTTTTTTAAGTAACAGTGAAACAAGCAATTGAAACAGTGAAAATTTCACCCGAAGGCATCATGTCTTTATATCACTGACATGAGTGACATCATGGTCTGGGACCACGGAGGCCTGAATGAACTTCAGACTGCTCTCGCACTGAGCCTGTTGCCATGGTAACGGCCGCAGGCCTCCCGGAGACTGGGGCCAGTGGGTCAGCGAGGATGGATGGAGGCTCAGAGGGCTCCTCCTGTTGATTTTGGCTCGTTTTGAGACACTGACATTCATCTTTCCCGACAGGAGAAAAGAGGAGACTTTATTACCGTGTTGTGGATCTGATGCTGCTGCGTTTTATTTAAATTCAGGCTTTTATGAATCACTCTGACTACCTTAACCCCTCAACCCAGTTTTAATATTCAGCTACAGTTGTAATTACTCAACACACAGTAATTACTCATCAGTAACTCAGTAACGACTATGGTACGTATCTAAAACCTTTGTGATTATTGTGAATCAGTCTGACCACCTTAATTATTTGGCTATAGTTAGCTACACTGTAATTACTAATTAATAACCCAGTAACGGCTACGCAACTAATATGCAATTCATGTTTATAGATATGGCAGTAAGTCATAAGTAAGCTATAAGAGTAAGGTCTATTAACACCTCTACAGAACTTTCTGATGACCTAGACATGCAGGATTTTGGTTGTACATTTGCTTTATTGGAATCTACCACTTTAAATATGGAGCCTATTAAATGGCAAATGGATAAAATATTGCTAGTTTGCTTAAATTTTAAGTGATACTTTGTTGTTTTGTATCCTAAAGGTTCTCCCACAAAGTCCTTAAGTAGTTTCTAATGCAGCATGAACACGGTACTCCTGCTGTTCCTCTGGAAGGGGAAAAAACTGCACTGCAATTATGAAAGGCTGCCTAAAACTGCAAAACTGAAGACTGCAGAGGATTAAATTTCGTGGCCCGGCGCTCAGAGAGCCCACGTCTGTTGAATCACTCTGATCACGATGTTACAGTGTGCCCATGGGCTTCGGTTTCACTGCAGCATATGGAATTTGTTTCAAACTTCAATTAATATCAATGATTCATTCTTTGCTCCTCTGGGTAGCCTCTTTTTTATAAACTTTTTTTTTGCCAGTGAGGGATGATCAGGGGCTTGTAGTTGTTATTTAGGCACTGGTTAATCTTAATAACCCACGACAAAGGGGTGCTGCAATGTCGCGAATATGACTTACTGCATGCTCAGTATATTTCAGATTTTTCTACGTGTCACATTTGTAAAAAAAAAAAAACAGCTCTGTGGCCATAAATATAACAGATCATTCAACTCATTGAGCATCACTTATGAAGTTTTTACAGCTTAAAAATATTCAAATCAACCTAATGAGTAACTGTAGTAGCTCAGTCTAAATAAGCGAATTACGTATTCATTTACAGTCCTATTCATGCTCTTCATGTGTGAAAGTTTACACAGTTCGTTTCTGTGACATCATGAATATAGAGGAATCTGATCTCAGAGTTTGTGAATAGCAGCCCTGGTGTCATCTAAATGGAGCTAATGTTCAGTTCACTTGTACAGCTTAAAATAAGTCATACAGTCATACCTAAACCAAGCATACAATTTGAATCCACCTTAATTTTTACATCTCTGTGTCCTCTGTTATGCAAACAAGCTCAGATATTACCATAATCAACATCCATATAAACACTAAAAGACACGTGAAGCTTTGCTGGGGGTCGATAGTGAATACAATTGCTGGATTATGTTGGATACTTCTGGTTCCATACAACTTCACTGTGTCTCAATAATTAACCATTTCTCACCAAACAGAGTGAGATTTGGATCACCAGAATTCTATGATGTGTGCATTTGTGTGTGTGTGTGTGTGTGTGTGTGTGTGTGTGTGTGTGTGTGTGTGTGTATGTGTGTGTGTAAGTATGTGTGTGTGTATATATATGAGTGTGTATTGCACCCCAGGGTACTATAGAGGTGTAAAAACATGCACGTCATTCCTGCACTATAACAGCCCCTTTGGGTCAATCCACTACCCTTTTATAAACACATAACGGAGAAGTGGACATCCGAGGAGGCTTCACTGCTAAACGGAGACAAAGTAGAGACAGATTTAGAGGAGTGGTTAACCAGATTATTTTCTCTTAAGGGAGTTGATGAGAGTTTTAAGCTTCCAGAGTCTTTGCCTAAAGAAAAGAAGTGCACTCAGCATGCTGATGGTTTTATAATTACTTTAATATATTATTTTAAGTGTCTCTGCAACACACCGTGCAATTGGCAGAGACCTTAATGATGTGATTAACGAGGTGCTTCCATATAATTAGAGCGCAGCCATGTCGAATGATGGACACAAGAACTTAAATACGGCAGTAGGATATCAAAGAGGGGAGATCACGGTAAATTACCTTCCTGTCCACCTCCCAGACTCATAATTATCGAAGGGAAGATCTCTGTTTTGCTCATGTAGAAACCATGTTTGATGGTAAACGGCTCTGGAAGAGGGACGCGAGTGGGACAGCTAATGACAGGCTAACCTTTACGAGTGCTAAGCTAAGCCCAGCTAGTGGTTGCTCATAAACTCCATCGTCCCCTGGCGCAGTTTTGCGGACAGGTTTTAAAAAGCCTTTCCCGTTATTAAGGAAATCTCTTTTTAGGTCAGCTAAAGTTGTGTGTTAGTAATGGATAACAATGAATTAAAGCACAAATTGAAACTTAAATGCTGCTCATCTGCAAACTGCTGTATCAGTGTGAAGCTGACAAAACATGTCACTGATAATAAAAAGAAAACAATATAAAAAGGCATTGCAATGAATTTTACTGCTAAAGGTCATATATATTTTTATTGTCACTGCAACACACAGGAATGTACAGTGCAATAACATATTATTCACAGCTCTTTAGTATATAATATAATATGTAAAGCAAATAACAAATATGGATGCATGTATTTAAGGAGATGTACCGGAACAGACCCGTGTATGAGGAGAAACAATAAATAAATGACTAGGAACTAGCAGCATGGATGTGATAAATAAAACATAATTTTTATAATTTCCAAGAGCACCTGAGTATAGCAAAAAACCCAAATATGCTCCCAGGTCACTGTCACGGTCGCCTCGCCATCCCCCCATAGATTCCGCTCCCCATCCCCTGAGTATTAGTTTTTTTCCATTTATTTTGTCCCTGATGTCTGTGTGTTTCTTATTCTTTAGTTTCTGTCTCCATGCCTGTCTCTGTTCTATATCTGACCGCATCCCAATCCACCTCCGTACCTCCCTTCCTCCCTTCCTCCCTTTTGAGTCTTTGCGTTCCGTTTGTGTCATGTCCCGACCTTATTGGTTTCACCTGTTTTCAATCCTGTGCACTATTTAAACTGAGCCTGACCTTGAGTCGGCGTGTCGTATTTGTTCTCCTTTGTGTGTGTGATTGTTCCTCATTTTTGGTTCTTGTTGAATCATGTTCTGACCCGAATGTTTTCTCTTGTGTTCCAGTTTTGCAGGCTCATGCTTCATTCCTTTAGTTTGGTGTTTGTAACCCATTTGATTGGATTCCTTGTATCACGTCTTCGCTCTCGTCTGTGTTCCAGACATCCTAACTGTTTATGTTGTCCTGTACATAAGTATAGCACGAGCCTTATCTGGTTTTGTTTGTTTTGGTTTGTATTTTTCTGTTCAAGCCTGAGTCCGGGTTTTCCTTGTTTTCTGTAGTTTTGGTTTGTGTTTGTTTTTCTGTTATTAAACTGTTTATTCATTTTTCACTCAGCATTGCGTCCCCTCCCTTCCCTTACCCACATGAAACAGTGGCTTTAATTTCACTTCATTTTAAACTCAGTTTAATGCATTACCCTTAAAGAAAAGGTAAAGGTAAATCCGCATTTGTCTCTATTCATTTAGGTTGCGGGAAGTGAACAGTTTTTGGGGAATAACCACTGATCTACTGGGGCTAAAAATACAAATGAGTTGGAAAGGTCTGAACTATGGAGTCTGTGTGAAAACATCCAGAAAAAAGATATTTATTTCCACAACAAAGCACGAAAAAGGTGGAGGATGTTTGCAGTTTACACATTATTTTAGGGATTTCCTTGTACTATTCTCAGTTCGGTACTCAGAAATAATCTGCGTCACTCTGAATCTGTGACTGCTGATCCACGTAAAAGTGAAGGGTGACTGTATATATAACTAGAACTAACAGTACAGGTATCGAAAAACAGCAGCAGTGAGAACTAAGAATAAATAAAAAGACAGTAATAATTATTAAAGGTAACAAAATACAGTTTATTGAAATCTGTAATATATAAAAGTAAACTTCATTTCAAAATGCAAGGTGGTCAAACTACAATTGTTTGAGGTGTACTAAAATCTTTAGCGTAGAAAAAAAGTTACAAAAATGTGTTATCTCTATATGTATTATAAAAGGATATACAGCAGTGAAGAGCTGCTGTTACTTTACTTCCATAAATATTGTTAACAGTAAAGATTGTTAACTGTAAAGATTAACAAAAAAAAAAAAGTGTTTTCTTTGTTCATATAAGGCATTGTTGGAGTTCCATTGTTGATTAATTCATAGAAATATTTGAACTGTGACTGTGGAAATGTGGAACTGTTGTTCCACCATTAAAATTCTTATTTGTTTAATGTGTTTCCAAACCAAATGTGATTGCGCTTTTGTTCATATAGCAGTACTTTTAAAATAAAACTGCACTACACACTACTTTTGAATTCTTTATTTAATTTAATATAAGAATAAGATTGCAATTGTTTGTGATTAATTACTGAAAATCAACCGATTTCTCAAGAGTAAACATTTTAATACTTCGTTTTTTTTCTTTCTTTCTTTTTTTTTTTCAAACATCTGGATGTGCAAAATAAGTGCTGGGCCGTTATCTGCGTTAACGTGCTGCATTAATGTGAGACTTTTATCCCGCAATAAAAAAATATCGGCATTAATCTATTCACAAAGTTGGGTTGGGAGCCGGGTCTATATTACACAAGCTATGATGACTTTCACCTTGATATTTTAGCATGGATTTACTCTTTCTCTTTCTCTCTCTCTCTCTCTCTCTCTCTCTCTCTCTCTCTCTCTCTCTCTCTCTTTCTCTCTATCTCTCCCTCTCTCTTTCTCTCTTTTACTCTCTCTCGCTCTCTCTTACTCTCTCTGTCTCTCTCTTGTTCTTGACTTTTCTGTATTTAAACATCGGGTTTATATTTACATTTCTTTAAGGGTAATGTAGTAAACTAAGTTTAAAATGAAATTAAAGTGATCTGGGAGAACATTTGGAGGCATATTTATGGTTTACACTATAAAAATAGGCAT
>JBBPDH010000031.1:13782006-13797901 GCA_037974565.1 Clupeocharax schoutedeni
TAACGCAAGTAACTAGCTCGAGAAAACTGTAATAATATTACCATTTTCAGACGAGTAATGCCTTACACTACTAGTTATTAAAAAGTAATATTATTACAGTATTACACCCAACACTGATTAAAAGTAGACTAAACATTTGTTAAAAGCTGAAGGTGAGCTGGTTATTTTGTGTGGATATTTTTTTCAAATTAAAATAATTATATAAGATTAATTGTCAAAAGGTCAATTAATTCATGAGTCAAGACTGAGTTCTGTATACTGTTAATCAGCAATTGTGTTCTTAGCTTAGCTTTACAGATCATTAGGAAAAATTAAGACAGCATACACACAAAGCTAGTACGGGCTGGAAGATTAGAATTTGCACTTTTCACATACTATCTTCACTCGCTTCTATGAGCCGCAGGTTCATAGGATAATCAAACAAAACACAGAGGAAGCGTCAGCCAGGTTAGCAATGTGTGCAACAGGGGCTGTAATTAGCAACGCTGCCACACAAACTGCAGCAGGCCGAGTGGGTTAGAATGGGCTTAGTCTGCGGATCTAATGAAACACATTTTTACGCAGAGGAGAGGAAAAAACAGAGCGCTAGTAAAAGGAGAGAAGAAAAAGGTTTAAGAGGCTCCAGAAGGAAAGCTGAGAAACCAGCGGCTGGCACGAGTTCGGCAGTGGGCTCTGATGTGTGATACGCTTAGATTTTCCTACTGCGCGATGATGAGGCTTTTTCTGAGCTACTGTGAAGCAAACACACACACACTTGAAAGCACACTCACGGTACAAGCTTATAGGCTTGCAAAAGGTCTTTATTAACATCTTTTTTGCTTTAATAACACTTTTCAAAGCTGTTTTAAACATAAAAAAATGTGATCTAACAAAGCTACAATTTTAAACAAACTCATCAACACTCTGATGGAACAGATCAAAGTGTTTCCATGCCACTGTGACTGTATTCATCAGAAAGTGTTAAAAGAGTAAAAGATATAAACACAAACACCGCAAATTAATCATTTGTCATTGGGTTTAGTTTGGCGATTAGGTGTCAAGTCAGTTCTTCATACTGAGTCTGGTTACATATCTTCTACAGACCTTTTAGGCATAATTGCTTGTTTTTGATTTAGTCACGTTCAAGTCAATTCAATTGTGTTTTTCTGTTTTTTTCCAGGGTAGCAGTAAAAGCTGATCACATGACTCAGTGTTTGTTGGTGGTGACTCGGGCTCAGTTGGTGGTAAACATTTGTTTGTGCTTTCTAGCGTAGGCTGGAGCTTAATTTCAAAAGGAAAATGTGTGTGTCGCAGCATAAGGCTTGACTCCCGCGCCCAATGAGAAACACATTTAAGCAACGCAATTCCCACCGAAATGTCAAACGCCCAACCGCACCCAGCGCAAAACCATCAGGCCACCCAGTGGAAACAGATATGAAAAATATTTCACTTTTTACCTTTACTTTTACTCTCAAATGTGCAAAGATGGTGAGAGAGAGAAATTTGATTCTAGCAGAATCAGGATGGGAAATGATGGAAAACCATTGCAGTTTGGTAAAAAAATGTGAACCAATGATCCTCTCACCATACTCTTTGATCTCATTACTCATATAATAAAAAATTACTTGTTTTAAATGTATTACTGTTATTGTCTTTAAAATAGTTTGACCAGTAATGTATTTAGTTTTATTATTATTATATGTTATTGCTGAGTCACTGTTTTGAATCCGTTTAATATTTGCAGGTAGTTGGTGTTGTTGGCCGTCTAGCAAACTCACTAACTTTGGTATAAAGTGAGCATAATTATATCAGGATATACCTGCACAAGAACACTGCTGCACACTACAGCAATAAAATATAATTGACATACATTTTATGTATGTTATTTTATGTAATAGACATTAGTAGAGTATAATAAATTGTGCCATAGGTGGTGAAATTTCACACAGTAAGACTACTGAGCATAATAAGAAGATGAAAATGTCTCAGTAAAGAAAACTGCAGATCTTCAGATCTATGCTGAAGGTTAGGAGCAGGTGTGTGTTCAGAGGTTCTTCTGCTACTGTAAATGCAAGCAAACACTCGAACAATGAGGTGCTCTTAAGCTTGCACACATGTAGAACCATGTCCATGCCTGTTTATGCCGGTAGATCAGGCCGTGGCGGCCCTCCACTTATTTAACTGTATTTCATTACCTCATGGCTTAGCTAGCTGGAGCTGTGCTAAGCTCTAGAAGGCTGATGGCAAGGCCAGTCGCTTTAATAGCTTTCAACACATCACACAGCCCGACTGTCCTGGCGCTGACAACCAATGTCATTGGCTGGACCACCAACCTTCATCACCAAAAGGCCAGAAAAAGTCTTTCTTTGTAATCGTGAACAAATTCAATATCAGGCACCGTATTTGAGGTTGGCTTTGGGTTGGGAGGGGGGCGATGTTTCTATCATTTTTTAATTCAATTCTGAAAATTAATAAAAAAGGTGGTGACATTTCCGAATGTGTCTTATAACAGTGATAGAGAAGTAATATGTCATTTCTGTTTTTTGAGAGAGATTTTCCGGTGTAGAGGGGTTTAAAATTAAATTAGGAGTCTCTCTAAGTCACTTTTGCCACCAATGACATTTAACAAGACCCCTGCCAACTGATGGTTGACAAGCCTTTCATTAAACACCGCCACGCTCCTTCCTTACATATTAAAAACATCTTATTTCTACAAGAGAAGCCAGAGGAAGCTCTCTGAATTTAAATTTCCTCCCCGCTACTTGTTGCACACATTTTCCAGGTCAGACAGAGATTTGGTAAAGGTTTTGTGGGCTTCTGTACACAATAAGAGCAGCTAAATTTGGGAGAAGTATTTGGTCCATTTTTTTCATTTATCAGAATTCCGTTATTAAATGCCAGAACTGTTCACAGTGGAGGTGAATGGAACCAGACAACTGACTCTAAAATATTTCTCACAGATTGTTATTCCATTAATTGGTTGTGGTTGCGCCATCTGATTATTGAGATGTTGGTCTACCAACATTTTGAGAAAATTTTGCTCTTAAAACTAAACACATTCATGGTGGAGTGATACATGCAGGGCGTCATGAGGTAATGAAGCTTCATTGGGTCTTAATAGTGAGCCAGGAGTCTCTACAGTGAACCATCTCACACCAAACACACTCTGAAGAGTTATGTTCTTAAACACAAATTAAGTTTCATGAATCACCGGTGTATCTAGTTCTAGCCTAAAACAAAATCAATCAGTAGGAAACAGACATTTCCATCATTGCTCTACACTTGTTTCCATGATTACACGGGGACCTATTTTCATGTTACATCTGTTTACATCTGGTTGTACTATGCCCAGTTCCAAGGTTCGTTTCCATGGTTACACCACATGTCTTTCTGTGATTGTGCCACCCTAATATCCATGTTCACGTTGTTTCTATTTCCAACCTTTTTTTTTGGATATTTACTGTAGATATGTCCAATAGTTACATTTCAGTCATTTCCATTGTTACACCACATTCCTTTACATCTGCGATCACTAACAGACAGACCGCGGTTTGTGTCCAGAGCCAGAATCTGTCCCATACGGACCCAGACCTATACCCATAACAGAACGTTATAATTAAAAACATTATAATTATTTTAACCGGCGGAGCTTTTATAGTTTTTACGGTACCAGTTTAGAGGCCAAGGAAACCCACAGACTAATTACATGCAAGTTAAGCCATCCCAGGTGATAACTTTCAGCCAATCAACTTCGTTCATTTCAGGTGGTAAACATTGTGAATACAGGGCAGGCAGATGAGAGAGTCAGAGGCAAAGTTAACGGGTGAAAGATGGTAGAAAGAAATAGAAAGATAGCAATACAATGTTTTCTGTAAATTTGGTTGAGACATGTGACAAAGAAATGTGGAAATTAAAGCTTTGAGAATAAATACTGCCAAAATATTTTTGAATTGTACTGAATTAACTTAATTTGACAGTCAGGTATTGATTACATATATACATACATATCACACTAAATAGTTAAACATTATGATCTTATGGAAATTTTCTCTAACTAGACCCCTGCTTTACATCGTTATGCTCCATCCATTCCCTTGGTTACACTATGTCTGTTTTCACAGTTACACTACACTCGTATCCAAGGTTACAATACACCTAATATACCCCTGTTTCCATGGTTACGCAACACCGGTTTCCACTGTTCTGCTCCAAGGTTACGATACACCTACTATACCCCTGGTTCTATGGTTACGCAACACCAGTTTCCACTGTTCTGCTAGGAGTGAGCTCAAGTCCCCGGAAGTCTCTGAAGCCAAAGCAACAACCTTGACTCACAGTGACTCGCATTCACTGGACAGGAAGTGACCACTGATTGACAGGCAGGAGCTCCAGTCCCAGGAGGTTCTCCAGGTTCTCCAGATGCCGAGTCTTTCTCTTTGTCCATGTATTTAGAGGCGGCCACATGAAAAAAGAGGACGAGGAAAAAAAGTGAGGGAAAATCTTGCTGAAATTGGAGCCAAGGCCCACCTGTCTGAGGGGGAGGACGGGGGATGGGGGGCTGAAATAAAGTCCATATGAAAGCACTGTGATCATAACCTTCCCATTCACAGCCCAGCTGTCCCTCCATGGCCCTGCTGTCACAACCCAGATAAAACACTCACAGCCTGTGTAACGTTTATTTATTTATTAACCCACATTATTTTTCTCAGCCTTTACTTTCCCTTTACCTAGAGATTTATCTTTTGTTTTCCTTTTTGTTTGATCCAGCAGACATAAAATAATTTTACCTTCATTTCCACCACCACATGAGGGCACACATATCTAAAATTGATATCAGTGAATTACAATAATACGCGTCTGCCTCTAAAAGAAAGCTATACCATCAAATGGTTCTGGTTCTGCCGACTGACGCCTGAGATTCTATTAGAGTTATGAGACGATTATGGTCCTAAAACTGAACCCATTCATGGTGGAGGGATAGATGCAGGACATCATTAGCTAAAGAAAATTCAGATTCACTATTTTACCATGAGCAACATCCATATAAACACTCAGAGACACATTGGATTTGTGCCTATTTCCATTCACCTCTACTGGAAAAAAATCTGAATCTCTACAATGTACCGTTTCACGCTTAAATTTGATTCTATACCAAATTAAGAATCACATATCACAGAATGGGTCAGCTGAAGACAAGAGAAGTCCGTGTGAAGCTTAATTGGACAGAACCCGAAGCTTAAACATAATTTGACAGCAGGCCCCGACAGCAGCACTCACTCAATTTCCCACTGACCATACAGGCCAAAGAGAAGGGTATCTTATTTTTAGACTCAGAACTAGATTGAAACAAGCACCATGCACTTTAGAGACACACATATACACACACTCATGCACTCCTAAAATATCTGAGGCACATCCATTTATCCAGTCGAGAGGATTTGAAGGCCTAAAAAAAAATGAGAGATGTTTACTCATGTGCATTTCTCTCTCTAGTGAGAGGAAAACAGGCGCTAAGCCCCAATCAGGCTCAAAAAAGGCACATCGTTAGTCTGCCAAGGCCTGGAATAGCAGGCCAGGGTAAAACAGGCCTCCAGAGATTTGGGCCCAACTTTGATCTACTTACAAGCTGGCCTCCATGCAGAAAAAATGATTAGCACGTTGGGTGCTGTAATGTAATTAGCAAAGTGGTCATGTGTGAGTGAATGCCAGAGTCATCTTCGGTGACCAGAGATGTGAACGGAAAATCCGCCCGGTTGGAAATTTATGAGAAAGTGAGAGCAATGGATTTATTTTCATTCACGTGACGGCCTTAAAGATATGGTTGGCTAATATTTGTTAGGCTGCAGGACATGTACCTACACCTTTTCATGACAACTGACACATACATGACATAAATATAATATTAACTTGACATTAACATGACAACATCTCCATGGTTACAACACAATTATTTCTATTGTTATGCTTCACTCTATTCAGTAGTTATGCTGTATTAATTTCCTTGATTACATTACATGACATAAATATAACAAACATGACATAAACATACAGAACTCTCTTCGCATGAGGAAAACAAGACATAAACATGACAAAAACACGATAAACATGACATTAACATAACATTACATTAACATGATAAACTTGGCATAAACATGACATAATATTGGTCTATATAAACACTTATAAAGGCCTATTACAGTCATCATAACATCTAAAAAAAAATGATTTTTTGGATTATTTTATTTACACTTACCTTTGTTTATGTAGGCATATGACAGTGGCCAAAAAATGGAAATCCCTCAATGGAAATCATTTAACTCTGATATGCATTGCTTGCTTGCTAATGCAACCTGATAAATTTTTATAGCAAATTAATAATTAATTAATTAATTAATTAACTTTATTGCATTTGGGCCCTTATATATTGGGCCCAAATGCAAGAAAGAAGGTCACATCAGTAGTAAACACTGCTCCAACAGGCACTATAAAAAAACATTAAATCTATGTGTATGATGTTTATTTATTTATTTTATTTATTATTTTTTTTCTCTCGTTTTTTACCCTGCTCCTCCAAGCTGCCATCGGATCATCTCGCATCTCCGGTTTGGAGGGGATTACCTGAGCTTTGGATGCTCACTCAGCCATGGCCCGCTCGTCCCACGACTGCTTGCGCGAAGACGTCTTATGGCTGGAGCGTAAAGTACCCATCGTTTAGCTGCTAAATGTACCCCGCCCACCTTCACACCACCCCAACATCTCTCCACTCCTGCCAGCGCCTCATTCTTTAACTCGCTCTCCTTGGCCTTTCCCCACCACCCCAGATTCAACGTGTTAATAAGGGAAAATTCAAAATAATTCAAGCCAGTTGTTTGGCTCCCATACCCAGCCATTAGACTTCTCTCTCCACACCCTAATGAAAGTGTTCATTACTGCAAAAAGAGAGAAGATGCCTTGCATTCCAGCCCAGCTGCTGGCAGGCGGCTGATGGAGCGGTATCTCCGACGATAGTGACATTATTATTTTTTGGCACGAATTGGGGTATTGGAGGGGGTGGTTTATGGAGTCTGTCGTCCTCTCCTCTCTCACACTGCTATAACTCATCGTTTTCCAGACCGGCTCCTTGCCCAGCCAGCGGCTTAGTGCTCCGGTCCAGATTTCAGACCGCAACAAAATGCTTCTCAGACTGGAGCCTCTCAGGCAAGCTCACAGGGAACCTTCGGGTGATGAAAAGTGATAAAGCCAGGCTTTTGATTTCTCAATCAAGAGGCATTTTTTTCTTCTCCCAAGCCTTTCCAACAGCATTGCTAATGCTCGCAGATCAGAATGTCTCTCGCAAGGTTATGTAATATGATAGTGTGAACACAATATCTGCTTATTGCTCATTTTGCCTTGTTTTGATGTGGTGTCGTTTCCCAGTGGTGAAAATCTTCTGCTGCCATAAAACGAGAGCAGGAGTACTCTCTCCTCGTTCCTCTTTACTGCTGGTCCAAAGGCCACGTCTGACAGCTCGTGTTGCTGTGCAGGCCGAGAGTGGAGAGCTCATAAAATAAAAGCCGAAAGGCCCCAGTCACCCACCTGTTGCTGCATGGCTGCAGTGGAGTATTTAAGACCCACCTGTGGTAGAGAAGCCTGAGAAGGAAAATGGAAACTCCATCAGCTGGAGCAGAAACAATCAATAACAATTTACCAAAATATTGTGATATTGCAATGGAAAATGTAACATAAGCATCATGGTGTTCCATCAGTTATGATATTTGACCCTTCTGCATTGTTCATAGTGTTAAAGAAAAGACAAACCTTTACAGGGTACATTGTTAAACCAGCATGGATCAACAGCCCAGTCCAGCACATTCACCTAATGAAACTTCCCAAACTTACAGCTTTAGTCTCTTGTGAATTGTGGTCATTTCAGTCATTTTTCTAGATGGACTTTAACTATTGTAAAAATATGCAATCTATTTTGTTGAAACTAATGTGAGTGCATTAAACAATTAGCCCTGAATCTTCTATCAATAATTGACTCTATAGTCTACACCTCTAAATCATGTTCGAAAACAGAACTGACCCAATATACACCCTTTGGAACCCCAAACTTAGAAACGTCAGCACCTGCTCTAATTTCAGATTATGTCCCTATTGCTCCTCAACTTAGTGACTGCTTTAGATGAGCTTTCTCTCAGATCTAAAAGTCTGGAGGGCTAGAGAGGGATGGCAAATGCGCTTTTGGGTTATATTTAACTGGCTGTTATAAATGTTGTGGCCTTCTGAAGAGATCAATGGTACTGAATTTCAATACAGTAGCCTTCATGTGTGAAACACTATTTAAAAAATATTTTTCAAGTAGCCATAAAAAGACAAAGTGCCAACCACAAAAAAATATTTAAACGTTGCTCAAGATCAATATTTTGATAATATCTGATAATATTAATATGTGTAATAATATACTACAAATAATATATGTAATGTATTAATATAGCAAAATGATATAATAATAATACAATAACATTTTATAATACCATATATTCTTTTATGCATATATTACATCTTACAAAATGTTAAAAAAAGATTTTGTCTTTGGGAAATATTGCCTAAATGTTCATTTATTTTAACTATAACTTAAGTTAAAAAATAACTTTTAATGAAGTGCCTAATAACTGTGTAATAACATGTTAATTAATGCATATAACAACAATGTAAGTACCTGTTACAGCTGTATTACAGTAGTAATAATATGTTTATTTACCACATGTGTCTTCCCATGTTGTTACATGTAATTACTAAGGATATACTTCTATACATTAGTGAACACTTGAATGTGTGTAATTAAGTCCATACACATTGCAGTTAATAGATGTGTAATTACATGATTATGCATTGTAGTTAATACATGTGTGATTACATGTGTTGACATAAACTGTAACACTGCAATGAATCCGTAACATTGTTGTTAACATATCACTACACAGTTAATAAAAACACTGATCACAAGGAGTGACCAGAAATTTAACTGAAAAGAGGATAAGTGAGTAACGAATGTGGACGACCCGTTTGTAATCAGAGCGAAGCTGGAATTCTCGTTTTGTCCTTTCTGCTCATCCCTTTCGTGAATAGTCTGCTTGTTTGACATTGATTGGTTTTTATGGGGCTCCGCTGAAACCCAAGCCTGGCCGTCTGCAGCCCCCCGCTGGTGAGTCATCATCCAGGAAAGGGGGTGGAGTGTGTGTGTGTGGGGGGGGGGATGGGGGGTTGCGGTCACCCACAGCTAACTTGGACCGCACTTGACTCCGCGTACCTTCAACACGACTGTCCGCTTTCGAAACAATGGAGGGATTACAGCAGGGGGACTATTTAAAGACCAAAGCGTCCGGCGGAGTTCACTCACCCACTCCAGGACAACCATCACCACCAGGCCACTAAACCAAACTAACATTTACTCAGTGTGTGTGTGTGTGTGTGTTTGAGCGTGTGCATGTGTGTGTGTGTCCGCTCTACTGCCTGCATTTTTGCGCGTGTTGGAGATGAGGCCGAAACGCGAGACGCACATAAATTAATAGCGAAGATATTCTGGCAAATATTCAAACGAAAGGCCGCCTTATTTATTGCAATGGAGAGACTGACCCATTAGAGGGGCCATAACTCCAGCCTGTCATGGCATTGGCATGTTTTTAATGGCGGAGGGACTACCTCTCTCCCCGGATCATGACAAGTATTGATGGAGGGATGAAACCTCGCCTGAACAACAAGCAAATAGGAGACACTTGTGCTGCATTGTTCCAGCGCAATCTGTGCCACTTATTTTTAGCCACTTGGAGTGGCTCCTCCACAGACCCTCTTAAGGCCAATATTCTCTTTGCTGTGTTTTTACATTTACGTTTACATTTACAGCATTTAAGGGATGCTTTTATCCAGAGTGACATAGGTCAGTTCTTTGTAGTTCAGAAGAATATGTTGCTAGAATTAATAAACTCTAGATTAAAACTCTAGATCAAAAACTCTAATTAATAAACTGCTAGAAACTAATAAACTTAACAATCAGTTGCTAGTAGATTTCCCACTGGCACAAGGAACCATGTTATATCACAAACAAATGATTCTCCATCACAAATAAAGCAACCCAAACCCGCGCAAAAAACAGGCCGCAGGAGAGGACGGTGTCACCACTTTCTGATTGGTCAATAAAACACTGTCATGACAACAGACAGTCTGTACATGCAATAAACCATACTACAACAGTGAAGTAACCAAAGTATAAAAAAGATAAAGCTTGCCTGTATGTTTGAGCTAATGATAATTTTCAGTGGGTGTTTCTATGACACAAAAAAAATTAACTCTGTGAGAAACATGAAGGTGATCCAGGATGTGACAAATAAGTTATCTGGGCTCAGTTTTCATCACACAAATAAAGAACAACATCAAACAATACCTTAAATAATAAAAGACCACAATAACAAAAGCAACTCTGACAGAAAACCTTCCGCCAGTTAGACTCCATGGACGTGGTGAAAAAAATATGATAAAACTTCTGTGCCATTGCAGTACAATTGAGATGCAGCAAGGTTCCTATATAACTGTGGGAAAGTGCCATAAGTCTATAGAGGCAGGCAACAGTTAATTCCACCACTTCAGTTTTCTGTCTGCCCCTTCATCCATCCCCCAACCATCCATCCGCCCATCTATTCATATTTATATCCATTAATTCCGCAATTCATCCACTGATATATTCATCTCTCCATTAGTCTGACCATCCATCCATTCATCTTTCCATTCATAAATCCATCCATCCATCCATCTATCCTTCCATCTATCCCAACACTCATAGGACAAAAGGTCAAAAGATGAAAAAACACCTGGGCAGGTTTATAGTCCATCACAGTTTCCTGAAGAAAACCATATACAGATAAACTTATTTTGGACTGGTTATCCATTGGCTTGGAGAGTTCTGTTAATCGTGAGATGGGGAAATTCCTCAGGACATCAATTTTGTAAGACATAACAACGTGAGAAGAACTGGTTTTGCTCCAGACAAACATCTCAGCAGATTCATCAGGCAAAGTAAGCCCAAAAGCACAAAGCAATATCCAGAGCGTTCATTCTCCGGATGCCCCTGAATAATTAAGACGGTAGAGAGAGGAGGAATGATAAAGAGCACTTAACGGGGCATTCCTTAACAAGTTCCTCAATCAACCTTATTTTATTCTTTTCATGTCGCATTCCACCCACGTGCATTCTGTTCTTCTGCTTTTATAGAGACGACAGAAGCACATAGGATGAATTATAGGAGGATGGGGGGTTATTACTTCAAATCCGTATTGATTCCGCTTATAGAAACGTGGAGTTTTGTGGGTGTTGGGCTGGGTTGAATAACTGCCCCACGTTTGGAGGTATCGCTTACAGTGGCTCAAAAAGAAACATCTGGGCAGGCGAGCCTCCAAAACACACAAACCCTTACTGAGCTACGTAACATGGATCTCGCAACCCATGCAAATCTGGCTCCTCCTTCTTCTCTTCTTCCATTTCTGTCTGCATGTACACCATGAAAGAAAAACACAAAAGCCTGCACTTTCTCTCTTAATTTTGTTTTCTCTTCAGAAATTTGCTCAGGCGATCGCTCATTAGGCGACGTTTGGTCGGGATGACAAAGTCAACAGCTAATTTAACTGAAATACAGGAGGATTTCGGGACATGCACAGCCCATCTGTTTTGAGTTTGATTCTGGAGATATGTCAGCAGGGTGCAGCTCAAATAAAATCCACACACACACACAGACACACACACACTGATGCCTCTCAACAGAGCCGGCAAACAGCCTGATGATGAGACAGGAAAATGTGCGGTGGGCTCTCCTCATTTTAATGCTGAATTTGATTGATCAGGGGTGTTGTAGGTGAGCGGTAAACACACACACAAACATACACAAACACATACTATATTCCAGCATTATGTCCATTGGTTAAATGGCTTCCCATTTATCAAAGGATTTTCTTCTTGAGCCATCACTTGAGCCAAGGTCTTGAGCCAACTCCAGTGCCACAGCCATTTCAGCATTGGTACTGTGGTTATCAATGTCAAACAGTAAGGGCTTGGCCTTCAGTTCAGACACAAATATCAAAACACCAGCAAAAATCAATAAATAAATACACAGGTTATTCTATTACACTGGTATTGCTAATTTCTGTTAGCATGGGATTCCAATAGTATGCTAGCACTATACTAACTGCATTACACTGGAGCATGTTTTCTTAGTTCTAGATAAACTCGGATATCTGAAGTGTGTAAAAGTGGTTCCGTCTTGTGAATGGAGTGAGTTATAAACATATGAACAGCAGCATTTCTACAGAGACTCCTTCAGTAGGGAACTAACACATCCACTGGTAACACCATCTGACACACACACATCCACGGATTAAACCCTCTGACAGACACCCACTGGTTGAACCACCACAGTTAGTTGTGTATCTACAACTTCTAAAAGTACTAAAGTTACTAAAGTGGCATTTTCCCTCACAATAACTGTAAATTCCTTCACAAAAACTGTTGATTCCTCTTTTTATAGTTTGCGGGTAATCCGACATGGTAGGACTTCATTCCAGCTCCTGAGGGCCTGACCAGTGGGAGAGTTCGCTTAGATACATCTACCCAAATCAAGATGTTGATCATGTTTGAGGGCTCCTGAAAGCAAAACATCAACACTGGAGTGAATCAAGCCCCAAGTTCTGTTTTTGACACCAGAACAAGACAAACTAAACCCAGTTCCAGCTCCACCTGACCACAACATACAGAGGTTTCCTTCACCGCTCAAGCAGATTTCCCTCGGCACACATCCCACTCCCTGAAAGAGGAGGAAGACAAAGGATGAGTCAGTCCCACAGAGAGACGGTGAAGAAGAAAAACGTCCTCGGAGCTGTTCCTGCAGCTCTACTGACACATGACACCACCGACTGACCACATGGCTCTGGCCATAAACCACCAGCAGTCTTTATTTGTTATTTGGATTTGCTTTATTTTTTCTCTCTTTTTCACTTCTTTCGCCTGCAATCACTTACAGCCACATCAGCATGCACCCCCAATCCCCCTGCACCCCACAACATGACATCTGATGGCAATCCACACAGAAGCAGCAAAAAAATGTTAAAGCTGCAATTGAAACCCCATCAAAACCCAAGTGCCTTATTTTACTGCAATAAAAGCAAAAGTGTTTCCTCGAGTCTCAGCCGAGGGAACTGGCGGAATACTTTTACCATTAATGTCAACTCATCAAAGGCAACGAGAACATTCTGCTTAATAGAAATGATTGCAATGGTGCACTTATGTTATCTCAGCTTTCTCCGAGTTAAAGCATAGCTGGCATTCGTAAATGCTCATTCATAAATTTATTAGGACAAAGATCAAAGTACATCATCAGCAATCAACAACAGAATTCTGTTTCACATCAAGGGTCCAAAAGTCATGAAATATCATCTTCAAACATCTATGCTTGTTCCACTGGGGATCTTTCTACTAGTTATGTGGTAAAATGGGGAATGTCCAGAGAACCAGGTTTCCTTGTATTTTTTATGTGATCTTGAGGAGCAGTTCTCTAGGCTTCCAGAAGAGCATCTAACTGAAGTCCTGAACCAGCAAAGTAACAGAAGCAGATGATTCCAGATGATCAAGCAGTGATCAGTATACTGGTGGTGCAGAATGCTGAGTAGTTGGAACTCCTTTATCTAGACTCCTTGTACCTTTAGACACTTTGAAGTCTGTCAGTAAAACATTTGTTCACATTTCTTTCACGTAATCTCCTCAGTGTGACAAAGATCAGACAGTCTGACAGAAAGTACTAAAGTTTCCCCAACAAGGAGATTAAAAGCAAAATATAAAGGATGTAGGGTTGCTCAGGAATCTGGGAGTCAGGGTGTGGACTTGTTGATATTTGTTGGTTTGTAGAAAGCTGGAGGGTTTATACGCAGTAAATCGTTGAAACATCATCAATGATCAACGCTCAGCAGAGCCATAGCCATGCAGATGCTTCTCGTCTTGAAGAGAAAACACAAATGTTTCCTGGCAGGAGCAGCAGGGCTAATTTCACACGACCAAGGCTTGGAGGCTGTGGCGCACTGGCAATGGGCTAACATTACAGACAGCTCAAGTTTAAAAATGCCACAGAACTTTCTCACATACACACACACACTTTCTTTCCCCTCAGCCAGCAAAGTGCCTCCTTTGCACTTTTACAGGCCTGATTGAGCTGTTGCTGGCAGGATCTCTGTCCACTCGCTGACGGCAGAATGTTTTATAAAAACGAAAAAAGAGAAACGTTGGTATCTCTCTTACTCCAAAAACTCATTGGTGCAATTTTCTGCTCTTTTATCTTTTTTACATGACCATGTTCAACTGGTTTACTTTGGCCATCACAGAACTCACAGCTCTGAAGACAAACTGACGAAAGACTCCGGTTAACGTACACAAACGTTCTAGCTTTTTTTTACTGGAGCTCCTTCAGTTTTCTCAAATCACAGATTCCAGCTGGTAACCTTCAAACTCAACATTTTACAAAACCTTAATAGTGAAGGTTCCTCAGAGGATCTCGGCAGGAGTGTAACATTCTAGGAAAAATCCCTTAATCTACATTAAACTTCATTATGTGGAGGATCTTAAAACTTTAACAAGCTTCTTTATTCTCTTTTACAACCCACTGAAGTGCTCTTTAGGGAACCAAAAGTGGTTCTATGATGGCATCACTCCAAAGAACCTGTATTGGCACCTTTATTTTTAACCTAAATGCTGATTCAAGGAGCTGGAAACATTCAAGAACAGTGGCTCACAAAGCAAAATTATGCTGAGTTCCAAAATTATGCTGACAAACTGAAGTGAGACTGTGGTTATGTATATAAATGTTCCATGAGAACTGATTTCAGTAAATACAAATGGTATATAACAGTCTAGAACTGGTGTTTGTTCTCTCGGCGCACCACAGCTCGGCCGCTCTCAGGATCCCCTCCCTCTACAGGTTTTCCCCACCCTTTTCTGTTTGTTTCGGAAACCTTAAATTAAAGAAATTTGTTTATATTTAATTTTTACGTTCATTTACGCGTGATGCCATTTTTAAACCCCCAGTAGTGGTTTTTATTATCACATGTTCTTAAATTACAGTAGCTTTAGTTCTTTGTGACACAGGAACACCAAACAAAGCTCAGCATGTTATAACACCACCAACACACACTGGGGTGACAGACTGCTGTTCCAGCACAACATGTGTTCTAAGGGTTACTTTCATTTTCTTGAACCCAGCTTGTAAACTTCAAATGCAACATTTTCCAAACATTAACAGCGAAAGTTCCTCAGAGGATCTCAGCAGGAGTGTAACATTCTAAAATAAAACGTAAACATCAACAAACTGCTTTATTCTCCTTTACAACCCACTGAATTACTCTTTATAGAACCAAAGGTGGAACCTATACTGGCACATTTATTTTTAATCCCAATGCTGAATCAAGGTACTCTCTTGAGAACAGCGTCTCTCAGGCTGGTCTTCAGGGACTGCCAGATGGTCCAGGCTTTTGCTCCAGCCCAACATCTGGACCGTCTAGGTCTGAGAACCACTGATATAGAATTTCATTTAGTCTGGTATTTCTTAATGTAACACTGAACACCAGCAAGAGACTCCTTTATGCTGAATTGGTGTTTGGTGGGCCTCGGGAGTGAGTAGTAAAACTGATAGTGTTGCTTAACCAGTATATATATATATATCTCACAGCCTGTCACAGTAAAACATTTTCATTTCATAGTAAATACATAACATAGTATTTTGTAATATAAAATATAATATAGCACAGCACAAACAAACACACATATATGTGTATCTCTGTGTGTGTGTGTGTGTGTGTGTGTGTGTGTGTGTGTGTGTGTGTGTGTGTGTGTGTGTGTGTGTGTGTGT
>JBBPDH010000031.1:13825157-13836450 GCA_037974565.1 Clupeocharax schoutedeni
GTGTGTGTGTGTGTGTGTGTGTGTGTGTGTGTGTGTGTGTGTGTGTGTGTGTGTGTGTGTGTGTGTGTGTGCGCTGCAGGGATATGGCTGTATTTTCTGCCTCTCTGAGTCTTTTGTTGAGCTCATCCCCAGAGAAAGGAGAACACATTCACACACTGAACCCCCAGAACTGCGAGGTGTGTGACGAACCCTGGCCTACATGCTCAGCCCCACCAGTGATGCAGCAAGACAGATCTACACACACACACACACACACACACACACACACACACACTTGTTTTTACACAATAGTGAGACAAAATCCATGCATCTTGGTGCCCTTGGTTTTTATAGACAAGTATATAGGGGTGTGTGTGTGTTTTTACTTAACACTGACGATAATTTTATTAGCGCAGAATTGTTAAAAACCCTTTTATTTTGAATGTTCATTGCTATTTGTGCTCGTGAGTGCAAAAGGCATGCAGCGCTAAACATCTAGGCTAACCAGCCAAGACCTAAAGCGTTGCATGGACAAAAGTATTGGGACGTCTGACCATTACACCAACCAGGAATTTAATGACATTGTATTCAGATACAGAGACATTCACATGGAGTTGGTTCCCTTTGCAGCTGCTTTAATGCTTTGGACTCTGAGGGGAATTTGGATAAAATGTGAATGACCTGCAGCTTTTGTTTTATATTTGATTTGATTACATTAATGTTTGAACAGTTGAACTGTAACTGTTTTAAAGGGAACACTGCTGATGATAAGCTCCTTATTAGTTTAAAACGTTTAAACCAAATGTTATTGCACTTTTGTCCGTTGCAAGAAAAGTGCACAATACACTACTTTTGAATAATTTTTTATATTTTGCGTGTAACCATGCGATTAATCTAATCAGATATATTAAAGAGTCTTAGGGAGTTTTTCCTTTTTGCCGTCACTCTTGGCTTGCTAAAAGCGCTATATAAATAAAATTGAATTGAATATTATATATTAATGCTGGGCAATGATTAAAAATTTTAAGCGCGTTTATTTGTGTGGTTATATGCACCCTAACCCTAAGCCATGAGAAAGACCAAAAAGGCAGAACACACAAACGGAACACTTGATAAGTGTACTCCCTCACGCATATGCCACGTTACTGCGTAATTTGCGTATTCTGCCCTTTCTGCATATTATTCTGACATGTGCCACAAAACTAGCTTACCCATGTGATCGCCGTAAACTTTGTTGTAAAATGTTGTATGTCAAGACGCTTGTGAATCAGGGGTGGCACAAGACTTTTGCTTTGTCTGTGTGTGTATCTGTCCGTGTGTGTATTTGTGGTTGCCTCATAAATAAGCTGTGACATTAATAAATCTACTGTAAAGCGAACTTGAGCTCTGGAAAGGTGCTATATACATAAAAAATATTATTATTATTATTATTATTATTATTATTATTATTAATAATCCAAAGACAGATTTGTCCAGGCAGCTGTATCTCCATATAGGCTTAAACAGCAGATTTGGTTTAAAAGGCCTATATCACATTAAACCTAAAACAATATCACACCAAGCCTAACCAATATCGTATCAAGCCTAAAAAAGCCTCGTTTTTCTCCGCGCTGCTCGTGCTTGAGGTCTTCAGAGAGAAAGGAAAGTGACCCATAAAAGCTCTGCTGGACTGGGTTCAGGAATCTGCTGCCAAGTGCCCAGATCCGTGTTTTTACAGTTTTCTCTGTTGAATTGAGGCTTAAGTGGCTGATTTTAATATCAGTTGTCAGCCTGAGCCTAAAGAAACGTTGACCTTTAGGAGGCCCTGAGGCCCTGACTGTGATGCTGAAGAACTGGAGCAAACCACCACTGATTGGAGACTATAGGGCTGATGTATGTGGAAACGCGAAGAGAGATGTGTGTAGACGTGTCTAGGGGAGGGGTGGAGGTGTAAGATGTGTGTGGAGATGTTTGTGGAGCGGGTTGGGGATATCTGTGGAGGTTTTGGTGGAGATGTGAGGACGATGCGAGAGGTCGGTCTGTAGGGCAGCTGATGTGACTGGTTACTTAACATTTTGTGCAGCTTCACCAAAGCAGCTTCTGACAGTAAATCTGATACCTCACCTGTTGGTGCACATATTTAATGCACCTGGCAACCAGATATTCGTTTGCTGCATTAATCTGACGTGCTGAAATCTAATCTCAGCTATCATAAAGAGAGACATTAGAGAGTCTGAACACGCATTTTATTGCTCGGCTCCCCTCAGACTGACCTGTGAATAGAAGTTCATCTGGGAGGTGGAGTGTTGGGGCTGAAATGACAATCAGGCTCTGGGGTATGGGGATGGGGGAGTGGGGGTTTGGAGAGGTGGTAAGAGATATAAGTGACGAGTCTGGGGGATGCTGATGTGACCATACATAGGGGGGTTGAGGGAGTGCAGATATGAATGATGGTCCGAGGGGGTGTCAGTGAGCTGCTGATATGAGTGACGATCCAGGGAGGGTTGAGGGTGCCAATATGACTGACTGACCATAGATGGCGCAGATATGACTGATGATCTGTTGAGGGTTGCAGGTGTTTCTGATATGAACGGTTTCACCAAAGAAAAATCGATACTTCTGGATTTACGCTGGTTCAACTGATACCTCAAACGTCATTGCATGTGTTTAATACACCTGGCAACCAGTTACTCGCCCACTGCATTAATCTGACATGCTGAAATGTAATCTCCACGGCGTCGACAGCGCTCCAAGATTCGTAAAGACAGACAGCTTAAGCGTGCGTTTTATTGCACACATGCCCTCGGAGCGACCTGCGTGTTAAAGTTTATCGAAGAGTAAACGGAGGACTGGCAGCGCCTGTGTTTGTCTGTTGTGTGAAAGGTGTGTCACCACAAACGTTACTGCAGCTTCAGATAAGAGTGAGGTCAGTATTCCTGCTGCACTTTCTGTTTCACCAAAATAATAAAAAAAACATTTTTCAAAAGTGACATATTTAGCACTGGTCGACTGATCAGGTTTAAGGGCACGTATGCTACTTTTTAGCTGTTTAATCCATTTTTTTGGAGGTTTGTGTTGCTTTTTGCAGCAATAATTCAGTTACCCAGCTCCCTCTGTTTTCAAGTTGTTTCTGTTACTGATATGTAAATGACTTTTGTTATGATTGTCGTATGTTGCACCTTGTTCAAAAAGCATCCAGGCATAAAAATTTCCTTTTTTTTTTTAGGTTAATAGTTTTTGTTATTGAAGGCTGGGTGGATTTTGATGTCTAACGTCTCTCTCTCTCTTTCTCTCTCTCTCCCCTTCTCTTCCTTTTTTTTCTTTCTTTGTCTTTCTTTCTTTCTTTTTCTCTTTCTGTCCATTTGTCTCTCTCCAAATTTTCGCTCTCTCTCTCGCTGTCTCTCCTCCCCCGCCCCCAGGTGATACCCTGTTCATCGTTCTCCGTAAGCAGAAGCTGATCTTCCTGCACTGGTACCACCACATCACGGTTCTGCTGTACTCCTGGTACTCCTATAAGGACATGGTTGCCGGCGGCGGCTGGTTCATGACGATGAACTACCTGGTCCACGCAGTCATGTACTCCTATTACGCCCTGAGGGCCGCGGGGTTCAGGGTGTCTCGCAAGTTCGCAATGTTCATCACGATCACGCAGATCACGCAGATGGTGATGGGCTGTGTGGTCAACTACCTGGTCTACTCCTGGATGCAGCAGGGCCAGGAGTGTCCATCGCACTTCCAGAACATCATCTGGTCGTCCCTCATGTACCTCAGCTACTTTGTGCTCTTCTGTCAGTTCTTCTTTGAAGCCTACATCACCAAGACCAAATTGAAGGGAAGCAAGAGCCAGTAAAGTGCACCAAAAGATAGCTCGAAGGATTAAGAGAGAGAGTGGGTTAAAAAAACAAAACAAAAAAAAAACCTAAAAGTGGACCATTGTGCGGATAAAATGTCTTAAGTGAGGCAGGTTTACAGCGACCAGGAGGTTTTGCGGTCTAAAGCTTGTGCATACTGTACTACTAACGCATAAAGGTAAACCTCCCCACCACTGGGGGGCTCTACTGAGCTGCACTGATTACGTTAAATGAAGAAAAAAATGTGTCTTTACGTGATGTTTATGTGCCCAATGCTATTCTCTATATTTTAAAAAATGTATAAATACAAAAAAGGGAGATCAATTTAATAATCTAGCCTAGATTTAATAGTGTGTCTGGGGAAAATATAAAAAAAAAAATCAAAGGGAACGAATGATGACGAAAATCTCCATTTGTGTGGTTACGTCTACGATGTTTGTCTTTGAAGTCAACGTTAATGTTGTCACTGTTCCGTTTTAATTTTTTTATCGATTAGGCGCTAGCGAGAGGTAGTTTTGTATGAAAGCCATGTCGACGGACGACCGGTGAAATGTTTATGCTGAACAAAAAGCAAAAAAAGCACTACTGGATATGTCATGTTCAGCATCGTGGTACGAGGTTCTCTCAGGTTTGAAGGGTTTTCCGTATGATGTGCATATCATTTTAAGAATAAAACGTAGTATAATATTAATAATAATTAAAACATGATGGTGAGGTGGACCTGAAATGCTGAGCGCTGAGGAAGATGAGAAAACCAAACACTGAGAGGACAGTTTAGGGCCTGGCTGATCATCTCCAATCCCAACATGATTCACTCAACCTCTATGAGCCCATGAGTCACCGCCCTCCGGGGGGGCGTGGCCTGTTTCCCACGGCTAGAGGTCGGTGTCCGTCATCATCTATTCCAAAGACCAATGCCGAAGAGGTTCTTGGGCAGACCTTCATGAAGGAACTTGGAGTTTTAGCGTATTTAAACATGCAATGTGTCTGCAAACACTGTAATAAAGCTGTCATTGAACGGATGTTTTCTTGTGCTTGTTTACTGGAGTGGAGCTTGAAACTCTCTGGGTCCTGCCTACTTGCTTGGGGTTCAAGTGTTAAAATGTGTCTTTTTACTGTTTTTGCTTTTCTTTACCTTAAACCAAATACTAGTGTTCACTCTGCACATTGTACTCTCACAGTAATACACAATGCTACACGAGGTCCAGGTTCCTGCACCAGCCAGCATTACATCCTCACTCCTGCACCAACCTCCGAGGTCCTCACTCCTGCACTGATCTCCATGATGTTCCTACTCTTGCTGCGATTTCCACGAGGTCCTCACTCCTGTAACAAGTTCCATTATTTCTACATTCGAGAGAAGCATAGAGAAATAAACAGTTCAGGACAGTACAGATTTGCGCAGGCAGGAGGTTTATGTCTCATTGATTCAGACAGAAGTTTATTCTGTGTTCTCTGAGATGTTTAAGTTTGCACTGGCTTAACTTTGTGCATTAGCAAATTTAGTACCTAAAACCAGCACTTTTTTAATACCTACTTTAGTCATGGTTCCAAGCGACCTTTGTGGCTAATTATGGAGTCACTGTAGGCCCTATTTACACTTGTGTGCTGCTGATGACCCATGTTCAGATTTCATCTCTGTTTCCTCTTGTAGCTCATCAACAGTGAAATATAACTCGTACATTTAAATCCTGCTCCTCAGATGACTTTAATAAATCACTAATTGAGACAGACCACTCATAGTTCACTAACAGTAACACCTCACTATTACACTTAACCTTATGCTGTATTTCTGCTCTTTATTATAGCTAACAAAATGATTCTTTTCCAGGGATATTCTTAATTTCTCAGCCATTTCCATGTCTAAAATGGATCCCACAATCTCAGTGTTAATATTGCAGAGTTCATCCACCACTCAGATTCTCCAAACAGTCAAAGATTAGACAAAATCTCTCCAGTCGACCTATAATACAAATTGTCCGGTTTCTGACCTCCACCCTTATTAGCCTTGATTCATATTTCTAGGTCATGAACCTTCAACTCTGCAACTCAAGACATTCAGGTTTTTCTTAATAATCTAAAAATGATCTCACCTTTGTTATTCATAATATTTAATGTAGACTACCAAATCAGGTGAAATTATCTTTGGAATTTGTGGAATTTATTTCCAATTCCATTTTCCTTTAGGTGCATCTAATTCTGGTGCTGAGTCTGGAATTCTTGATAAATTCTCAATTCAGTTTCTGAACCAAACAGCCCTGAAAAGTTTTGTAACTGTCGTCCTCCTCTGTTTTGGTCTTGGAGCATCTCATGTTCACCATATTGATCATTAATAAACATATAATTGTAATGGTAAGCTATAAAATAGCAAGCTAAGCTTAAGTGCTGTCCATTATTAACATCATTAAAAACAATATTTCGCCCTTTCACAGGGTTGCTCCTCCTGCAGTCCAGTTTCGTTTTGACCATTAATTTCCCCATTCTCCAAGGCAACGTCCCCATGGCAACATAAAGTGTGCAATTAACAGAACCATAAAACAGTGTCGATAGCTTCTTAGGTTAGGGGAAATCATTTTAGTTCCACTGACGCAGCAGAAACCACTAGAGTTTCGCAAAGTCCATCACCATAGAGATGCCTCTCAGAACCTTCAGGAGCTTTCAGGCCTTCAGGAAAGACCTGACTTGGGATTTCTGGGAACCAGTAAATAAACACGTCTACCCTTTGTGTACTTTTTTTCTTTAATAAAACAGAAAAATAAAAATGTCCAATCAGGGTGTCTCTCTCTCTCTGTGGTATCTAGGCGGATATAGCAAATCAAGGTCTCTGATTGGTCAGTCCTTCAGACCAACTACAAAATAATTTAAAAAGAAGAATCAGTCAATTTTTTTCCAAAGGAAACTTTTGTAAGTATAATCGACACCCTAAGCCCCCTGGACGTTCTAAACTGCAGAGCCATAGTGTAAGCACATTTTAGTCAGTTCTAAGTACGTGACTGACCGTAGAACTGTAGTGTAAGCAAGTTTCAGTTGGTTCTAGATATGTCACTGATTGTAGAACCGTAGTGCGAGCAGGTTGATATCCGTTCTAGGCATGTCAGCTTTAATGTAAACAGGGGGAGCTTTAATGTAAGCAGGGTTCACTCAGTTCTAGATAAGTCAACTTTAGAGCCGTAGTGTTAGCACGTGTTAGTCATTTCTAGATATAGGACTTAATGCAGAACCATGGTGTAAGCAGGATTTAGTCAGTTCTTGATATTCTCTCTCCCTCCCTCCCCCCTCTCACTCTCACTCTGTCTCTCTCACTCTCTCTATCACACCCTCTCTCTCTCTCTCTCTCTCTCTCTCTCTGTCTGTCTGTCTCTCACTGTCTCTCTCCCTCTCTCTCTCTCTCTCTCTCTCTCTCTCTCTCTCTCTCTCTCTCTCTCTCTCTGTGTGAGGTTAATTAAAGTACAAATGTGAATTAAAAGACGCAGATTTATTCACCCCGAGTGAACGCGGCCTCTTACACATCAAATTACAATGAATATTAATAAACTGGGCTCGTGTTCGGCTCTGCCAGGCGGCGCTGGGCTTAACGAGTGTGTGATGTGAGCTGACTGTGTGTTTACACTGGCGGAAATGCAGTTAGTCAGACAGGCATTAATTTGCTGCACTATTTCATCCACAAATATGTATATCGGGCTTTTGCTAGCTTACACACGCACACACACATACACATACACCTGTGCAATCTGTTCTTTAGATGTATGGGGCACGCAAAATGTAATTAATTAAATAAAATACAGCCCTATTTTCCAGCAGATAACTGGGCTAAAAGTAATTTTCAGTTGAAATTAACAAAGACATAGGTGCTCCAGCTTTCTGTGAGGAATCAATCAGATCTTTTTCTTGGAGAACCCTCAGAGCCTTCTGGGCCTTCAGGAAAGGCCTAATGGTGAAAAAAAATACAGTTCTGTACGTTTTTGTAGATCATTTTGGACCCCACAGACAGTGAAAATACATAATGTTTATTTAATGTTTACACATTTTGAACACATTCAGTTAAATGAAAGTATAAATAAAAGTATAAATGATTAGTTTATTTTAATTTATTCAGTGAATTTAAATATTGCAATCAAACTGACCTCAAACATGAAAGGAGGGTTAAATTCTGTAGTCATTCTAATCATGTTTGGGTAATATTTTGATTGGAAACAAAAGATTAAACTCCTAACAGTTGTCCAATCATGATGCTTGTCTCTGTGGTATCTAGGTAGATGCACAGCAAGCTCTCCCATTGGTCAGGCCTTCAGGAGATAGACTGAAATCCTTAATTACCATCATCATTAGGAAAAGGACTCAACCAATCACACTCTGATCTACAGTGGATGGGGAAATGTGTCATTCTAGGCCTTGGGAAAGTTCTAGATAACCAAAGAGCCATAGTGTAAGCAGGTATTAGTCAGTTCTAGATACACCACTGACTGTAGAGCCATCTGAGCAGGTTACTGTCAGTTCAAGATATGTTACTGACTGTAGAGCTGTAGTGTAAACAGGCTTCAGTCAGTCCTAGATACGTCACTGACTGTAAAACTGTAGTGTAAACAGGCTTCAGTCAGTTCTAGATATGTTACTGACTGTAGAGCTGTAGTGTAAACAGGCTTCAGTCAGTCCTAGAAACGTCACTGACTGTAGAACTGTAGTGTAAACAAGCTTAAGTCAGTTCTAGATACGTCACTGACTAGAGCTGTAGTGTAAACAAGCTTAAGTCAGTTCTAGATACGTCACTGACTAGAGCTGTAGTGTAAACAGGCTTCAGTCAGTTCTAGATACAGTCACTGATTGTAGAGCTGTAGTGTAAACAAGCTTAAGTCAGTTCTAGATATATCACTGACTTTAGAGCCATAGTGTGAGCAGTTCAAGATGTATCTCTGACTGTAGAACCGTACTGTAAGCAGGTCTCAGTCAGAAATTGCAATAAACCACTACCATTCTGAAACCTCACACTAAATTACACTGATGTTCCCATTGCTCCAGAATGATCCATTCTCCTGCGTTCACATTTTTCTGCCCAGCTGTTCTTGTCAGATTTAATCCACACATAAAATTCACCGCAGAACCCACGGGTGATGTACCTCACACCACAGCCTAATTAATGTGCATTCAGATGTCTGACACCACCTAAATAAGTCAGTCTGCATACGATAAAATGTATTAAAATCCACCAATGTATAAATACATACACATACATTTATCCATGCATCCATCTGTACATACATTCACACACATACATGTATCCTTCCAAACATGCATCAGTATATACTTACATACACATACCCATACATAATCACGTAAATGTATCCATGCATCCATAAATACATACATACACACACATACATACATATATCCATTCATACATATATCTATTCATACATATGCTTATACTACAGCTCTACAGTCAGTGATGTATGTATGTATGTATCCATCTATCTATCCATCCATCCATCCATCCATCCATTCATCCATCCCTCCATCCATCCATCCATCCATCCATCCATCCATCCATCCATCCATCTATCCATCTATCTATCTATTCATCTATCTATATACACCTACATATTTTTATTCATACATATACACCCATACATACATACATACATAAATACATACATAAAGCTGCTGGTTTGGACCACAACAGACTGTATTCTTTTTCCAGGGTGACCTTAATCTTCCTGCAGTCTGAGGCCCAGGTCTGAGCTTCCCTGCCCGCTGCTGCCACCTGGTGACCGACAGCTCAGAGACAGAACAGGGAAATGCCCCGCCCACACCATCAGTAACACTCTGACACTGAAACAAGATCCATCATGAATAGGGGAAAGAACGTGTCCAGACTGGTGCAGATACAGGAGGTCTGGTCCTTAAAGGCTTTGTCTAGTCCAGCATAAAATAATCCCTTTCTGTCCGCCAGTCCAGGCGCAGAGCATCATTATCTGGAATTAGAGCGTGGATTTGCTGAAACATGACAATCAAGGCCGTATTCCTGCATCTGTCCTGTCTTTAGGCCGCTGACCTTTCAGCTGAGGGACATCTGGACTGGACTGGACGGGACGTTTGGGCTCCTCACGTCAACTGAGATGTTTGCGTTGATGTTTTCAGTGTTAATAAACAAATAAGTACACACCTCACAGAGACATACTTCATTCATGCACAATCACTGTTTATTTGCTTGAATTAAAACTATAAGAAATGCGACCTATGCAATAGTTATGGCACTATTTATTTGTTTGTTTGTTTGCACAATCAGAACAAAACTCACATCTCTGTAGGCTCTTTCAAAATGTCACAATAATATATATTTATTATGTATTTGTTTGAGTGTATATTTATATACACAGGTACGTACCTACACAGCAGATGCAAATGAGAGATGAGCTCCTAACCGTGCAGAAAGTCCAAATGATTAAAATCTGTTGGTCTCTTAAAAGAAAAAGAGAAAGAACATCGAATTCAAATCTCACACTAAATCTTCTAATCTCATACTCTCTTAGCATATGCTCCATTAATATGACTCATTTTGTAACAAAACTTATACGGATTGCCAGTGGTGTTCTTTAACACAAATGTATTTAATTGACCTTTGACCATGTTCAACATTTTATTAATTACTTTTGTATATTTGAAGCACCACGATCCATCCCTGTTGCTGGTCAGTAGAGGAAAGCCAAGCCTGTCCTGGCTACACTGGGGGCAGGATGGAGATAGTGCTTGTTAGTGGAACTGTCGCTTTAATCTCATCGTTGAGTGTCTGTTGTTGTACTTCAGGTTAAAACCTGCAGGGTGTTGGGATGACCCCCCCCCCCCCCCACACACACACACACCCCACCCACCCCAGCTCCCAAATTCATGCATTAGCTCTCCTGTTAAGTGTAGGAAAAGCTGGTGGAGCTGCAGGTCAGCGGCCGCAGGCCACACACTGACCCTGAGGATCAGAACCAAAGCCTTTGAGTGGACCGTTAATACCTGAATTAGCCGCCTCATCTGTGCGCCTTTTGGACAGAACGACCACACACCATCTGACCATCTCTCTCTCTCTCTCACTCACTCTCTCTCTCTTTCTCTCACACACTCTCTCTCACTCATTCTCTCTCAGGTGGATTACTCTGCTCATCCTTTGATCGCTCTCCTTTAATTCCCGACAGCTGCGGGAGGAAGTGCAAACAAATTGTGAAGAAATCTTGGTTTAAGTCAGATCTTTTCTCCCCACTGTTTTATTTTTATTGAATATAAACAAATGTCTAATTCCTTTATATTTTACTTTATATTTCTGATCTTTGTCACACTGTGGAGATTTAATGAAAGAAATGTGAACAAATGTTTTACTGACAGACTGCAAAGTGTCTAAAGATACAAGGAGCCTAGATAAAGAGGTCCAACCACTCAGCATTCAGCACCACCAGTATACTGATCACCACCTGATCATCTGGAATCATCTGCTCCTGTTCCTT
>JBBPDH010000031.1:13864818-13881074 GCA_037974565.1 Clupeocharax schoutedeni
AGTTATAGTGAGTTCAGATATAGTGGTTTCAGTTATAGTGAGTTCAGATATAGTGAGTTCAGATATAGTGAGTTCAGCTATAGTGAGTTCAGTTAACATATGTTCAGTTATAGTGAGTGCAGTTATAGTGTGTGTAGTAATAGTGAATGCAGAAATAGTGAGAAGGAAAGTCAGGTGTTTTACAGTTGGAGTATGTTCACCCGTACAGTGTTGTGTTAAAACTGGACAGGTGAACTGTGTGCAGGTCCTGATGGATGTGTGGCAGAGATGCTCACATGGTGAAAACGTCCAGGGAGTCTCCAGGCGCTCTGATCACCTCGAAGTAATTCTGCAGGATGGTGACCGTGCCGGACAGAGCCTCATGACCGCAACCACAGAACAGAGCCACACCAGCGTACAGCAGGATAGTGGCGATCAGGGAAGGGTACGGGATCCCCCGCAAACACTTCAAACAACACTCCATACATCCTGAGAGAGAGAGAGAGAGAGAGAGAGAGAGAGATTAGTTCATTGCTCTCTGAAGCTGCTGATGTTTGCAACACATAAAAATATCCATCTTCATTCACCAGTGCTGCTCAACTTACAGACTAGACAGACTGACAGGATACATGGATAGATAGATTGCATAGGTATGAGATATTTAAATAGGATTCTGTGTTTTTGTGTGTGTATGTGTGTGTGTGTGTGTGTGTGTGTGTGTGTGTGTGTGTGTGTGTGTGTAAATTGGTTTCCCTCAGCTGTGTCCAGTCTGCTCAGACTCTGCCTGACTGGAATAGCAAAATATCTCCACAGCAACAGAGTCTCATCCACAAAAGGATGGCCAGTGTGTGTGTGAGTGAATTCTAATATCCATGCCCATTCATTGTCTGCTGTGAAAACAGCTGTGAAGTAAAACAATGTCCCCTAAAGTCCAGCTGATACCTGCAATGTTATTTTTCTGAGATGATTACAGAATCATTACAACAAAATATGAACATTCCTGCTTATTTTGAGTCACTTTCATTCACAGATTCACTGATTTCATTCACCACAAAATGTGGCCTTTTACCGCCGTATGTCTGGAAATGGGCAGAATTATTTGCCCCTCGTTAATTTCACTGCACATAATTAGACTTTAACAAGTAAAAAGGTCAAGAGACTCAGACAGCAGTGCTGGCCTTGAGGAGGCGGAGCCTGGTGTTAACGAGGTTCTGAGTCTGAGTTACGGCTAAACCTGTGCAGTTAACAAGATCATTATGACACTATAAACCTTCAGATGGACTGCTGGACTCACGCCAACCTGCCATCACAGGAGCTGCAGCGAGCAACACTGAGGGGTGAACATTTTCTCACAGTCTGGCTCTTCACAGAGATTAATCTGACCTCTCACACGTTTGAAGTTTTCTTTTTATTACTCTTTTTATAGCCAAAAGAGATGCAGCTTCATGTGCTGAATTTCAGAACCACTCCAATGTCCAAATGTCCATTAATATCATTAGTTGTGCACTTGTATAGAGTTTTGTAATTGGTTGATCAGGGACTGAGCATTGATAAAAAAAAATGGTGGAGAGACCTCAGGGAGTGAGAGAATGATCGAGAGACTTTTAAAAAAACTGACGAAAAGCAAACATGAAGAAACAAACATGGGGCAAAACACACAGCACACTCAGATAACGTAATTTGAGACACTAAAGCTCAGATGAGTTAAAAAAAAATGACTGTTTGTTTTAATTTAAGTCATCAGTTTTTAAATGCTGCTACACAATCGGCCATAATAGCCAACCAAGCCACATGGTAAGAAATTCCTTCCTGAGTGTACACGCTGTGATAAACCGAGGTTACTTCACTTGTCATTTCTCTTCTGTTTTATGCCTAATTTCTTCAACAGTGAGGAGTGTGCTGTGTGCATGGGGTGTGTATGTGTATGTGTGAATGTGAGTGGGTGTTTGTAAATGTGTGAATGTGAGTGGGTGTGTGTATATGTGTGAATGTGAGTGTGAGAGTGTGAATGCGTGTGTGTATGTGTGAATGTGAGTATGTGTTTATGTGTATATGTGTAAAAGTGAGTGTGTATATGTATGAATGTGAGTGTGTGAATGTGTGTGTGTAAATGTGAATGTAGCTCATTGGAAATGCTCTGAGCTGTAAATTGAGTAAGAGCAGTCTGATGTTTTATTAATAATTCAGCAGGGCTGCACACACACCCTGGTGCGGCTGTACATTATTAACGCGGTGTGTGTTTGTGTTCAGTGGACGGTAAGGGACAGATGCTTTACGCTGCTATATTTAGGCGGGACGGCCGCTACCCTTTACACTCCCGGCAGATTCCAGCCGGGATGGGGACGGGATTCTGGGTCTGCGTCTCTCAGACCGTCCAATCAAACCAACCACAGTAGCATCTGTTTACACTCATTCCTACATCAGACTATTTATTAGTCTATTATTTTATTTCTTTTATCCTTTTATTTTTCTTCCTGCCATTTTCATGCTTGATCTTTTTATTCTATTCCCATAAAGCACACTGAAGTACCTTTGTGTTCAATAATGGGCTACATTAAATAAACTTGACTTGATTTATTCCATTAGGAACTCCATTAGTGTTTGGCAGCAAAAGACATATTAAAGGATGGTTAGACATACATATTTTGTTAGATGAACAAAGGAGCTGATAAGGAAGGCCCCATAAAGAAATGGGGAACCCTATAAACAAACATTTGCATCTTTACGCTGCAAACAAATCATTGTAAAAATGAGTAAAATTTAAAAAAATAAATAAAAAAAAGTCAAAGGTGCTGGAATCTAACAAAAAATCTACCAAATCTACCAAGCTTAAGACAAGAAAAGGTTACTAAAACTATATAATTTATCTTACACCGTCAAGTAAGTTCTTCCTAAAAAAACAAGATCTGGACTTTAATTTTTTGTGATTTACAACTAAAAGTGACTACAGTCACAGCTGGCTTATTTTTACAGCACTAAACAGGCATAGTATGACTATTTTCTGGCTCTATGGTTTTATGGATGATCATCTTAAGTAGTGGCAATTATGCTCTAATTACATAAACAGTGTTAATATTTCTATAAATCTGCTGTTTATTGAACAGGCTGAGGAGGTGAATATGGAAAATGTAGATTTAGTATTAAATATTAAAGGATTTAACACATATTCCACGAAAAACAGCTACAGATTAAAAAAACAGGCAGTAGAGTTTGTTTCCAAATCGCTGGACCGTGTGGCTGAACCTCCAGAAGAAAAGAGAATGTAAATGAAGTCCCAGAACCAAACAATATAAACAAAAGCGGCATGGAGGAGACCCCAAACTCACTGACCCCCCACCCCCCTCACACACACCCATCTGTCCGTCTGACAGCTTTCACTTTGCCCATCCCCCAATTAATCCCCCCCCGGGCCCCTCATGGCCCACACAGAAACGCCCCTTATTATATATTTATTTAATTATTTCTGACTCACAGCATCTCTGAGATGAGCCATGAAAATGTGGAGCTCATTAGTGTGGGAGAGTGGAAGAGCTGTTTCATTATACATTTAAAGTACTGGAGTCATTTACTAAGACACCTACATAAACTATTCACAACTGACATAAACCTACTTAAACCGTTCATATTAACTGACATAAATCTACATAAATGTTTATTAAGGCTTGTGTAGGTTTGTGTCAGTTGTTATGAAAGGGTGAAGTAGGTTTATGTGAGTAATTAATCCTTTATGTACATTTTAGGTTTAAGTAATTATATCATAATTAAATAATAACAAAGATACATTTTATTTATAAGTGCCTTTCACAACTCTCAAGGTCATTTTACAGAAGTTATCCAGAAATTAACATGAAAGAATAGATCGATTAAATTAAGAAGTGTTTATAATCATTTTTAAGTGTAAATTCTATTACAAAAAAATGTTTTATGGCTTTTATTTTTTTTTAAAGCAGACAGTGGGTTGAGTTATCATCCAATGTTCATGTGGGGCGTTCCACATTTGGGACCTTGTGCACAGTTAGTTTAAACATATTCTCCAGGGATATGCCGAACCAGCTGGATATCTTTAGGCATAATGGTGACTGTCTTGGCGTAGATGGCGCACAGGTTCATGTCCACGAACAGATCCACCAAGTAAACCTCTCTGGCTTCCTGGAGGACCATGGTGGCGGAACTCTGGAAGTGGAAGTGGAGGTCTGTATTTAAATCCTGAGTGATCTTACGCCACCAGTTGCCAGAGCACTCTTGCAAGCAGCCATTGTGGCCAATTGCTTCCTGGGCGCCTTACCAGTGGTGGATTTGCGGACGGTCTGCTTAGTTCCTGCCATACTAGCAAAGTGAGATGGTGTTTTGCCACAAGAAAAACAGCAAAAATAATAGTCAAATATGTAGATAATACAATATTACGTATGGATCTGAAGAATATAAAAAAAACAAACAAAACCATGCCAGACAGAGTGGCGTCAGTCTCGCCTGCATTCCCGTAACCTAACAACATTGTATGTGTCAGTTGTTATGAACGGTTTAAGTAGGTTCATGTCAGTAATGAATAGTTTAGATAGGTTTCTTTAAGTATACATCAGTTATAAATTGTTCATTTGTTCATTTTTTTCAGCTCTTATAAAGGTTTAGATGGGTTCATGTCAGTTGTTTTGAATGGTTTATGTAAGTTAATGTCAGATATGAATATGTGATGTAGGTTTTGACGGTTTACACTGGCTTTTATGAATGATATATGTATGTTTATATCAATTGTTATGAATTGCTTATGTAGGTTTATGTCAGTTGCTAGGAACATAAGCTTATTGGTTATTATGAATGATTTATTTATGCTTATGTCAGTTGTTCTGAAATGTTTATGTATGTCAAATGCCACATACCTGCATAGGCCGTTCATAACCACTGATATAAACCTACACAAACAATTATTAAGGCTTATTACAACTGTCGCAAAATCTTTTGAGGTCTAACGACATCAGTTGACCAAAGTAGCCCTTCCAAAAGCTGACACTTGTTGAAATAATAAATGTTTATGTAGGTTTATTGTCTTGTTTATGAATAAACCCTTCTGAATACAATGTATTAATCTATTTGTAATAGCCCTTTGCAAAGGCAGTTATATGGATTAATGTAATATCAATCAAATGTATGTACCAAAATGAAAATAATAACACAAAGGGCTTATAAGGGTTAATCCCCTGATTGCTGGGGTAACAGTGACCTACTGGTCTCCCTGCGGTACAGACGTGGGCAAAAGAAAGTGCACCCCCCACAGAGCTCAGGACAGAGCAAGCGCTTTAAACTAATCCTAACTTACCGGTCTGGACGGAGTGAAAGGAGATGGAGGGATGGAGGGGATGAAAGAAAGAGAGACAGATGGAGGGTGAAAGGAGGAAGAGGAAATCTTTGGTTACCACTGATTGAGAGTGCGGTCGAGGAACAGAAAGATGACGCAAACTTTGACCCCCTTTTTGTAAAAGTGCTCCATCCACCAAAACCAGTTTTAATAGCTAGCAAAGCCTATACCCCAATTAGTATCATCACACACTCGCCTAGTTATCACACACACTACTATGTAGTATCAGGGTCTCAGAAACCTATTACAGATCACAAATATGCATTTACTAAACATTTGCTTAACTATATTCACAGTAGCTTCCGAAACATTTTTAATTTACATAATTAAATAAAATAGTCGTTACCTGACCAAACTGAACTGTGGTGAAATCAGCACACTTTTCTAAATATTTATAGTGGAGAAAAAATGTGTTTGACTGATTGTAAATACTGGTTTTATGGTTCACCACTCATTGCTCACTAGCAGCCAAACCCTCTCTCTCTCTCTCTCTCTCTCTCTCTCTCTCTCTCTCTCTCTCTCTCTCTTTCTCTCTCTCTCTCTAATTTGCCTTTTTTAATGCATGAGCTGAAAGACCTCCAGAAAAACTTGTTAAAAGAGGTAAAAACGATTGTGAACTATTGTGACTACAGTGAACATCTGACTTTTCAGGATTGCAGTGATGTGAGGATGTGACAGAGATTTAGCTCGTGGTTTTAGATTTGTTTCTTAAAAATCTGCCTTTATATCCTCTGTGATATTAGTGGTGCTGCAGTACATCTAGTATGGAGCTACATATAGAGCCTCGGGATGTTTTAACATGGCCCCGCCCTTCGTCTCCTCACATCCTAGCATGGACCCGTGCGGTTGCCGTGGTGACGGAGGCGCGGGCCCGGCACATCTGAGCGCGCTCAGTGACCCACTTACAGTGCCGTGTGTCAACAAATTCAGCGGCAAACGTGCTGAATGTGATGGAGGGGGTGCTTTTACAGGGATTAGAGCTCAGGGGCAAAAACACAGCTCAGACCGGCTCGGAAAACACTACAAACCCCACACACACACTCCATAACTCCCTACAGCACACACACACACTGCTGGAGCCTCAGAGGAGCCTTCACAGCCCAGACCTCTGACCACTACCAAAATGAAAACATCACATTTACTGTGTATGTTAAAATGATTCACTGTCACACTGTGATGCTGCAGGAAGTGAAGATGTTCTCCACAGAAGACACACTTTCTCAAAATCTGAAATAAATAGTAATTATATTTTAAAATGTACAGAAATTTGTATAACACACACATAGATAGATAGATAGATAGATAGATAGATAGATAGATAGATAGATAGATAGATAGACGAGGCTCATGTCTTTGACCTCACAGCATATAAAATCTAGTGTTGTGTGCGGAGGGCTGAAGATTTCCAGATACGTTTAGGATTAAAGTCACGTTTTAACATCTTAAACATCTGTTCCACCCTCTTCCAGCCCTATTCCAGAGCTCATGGCCATCAGAAACAAAAGCCAGAACAATGCAGCCTTTGCCTCAGCCTTTAATAATAACCCTGACCCGACTCTGAGAGACAATTGGCGGAACCTCAGAGGCCCTCAGCTGAAGTGAGGAGGTGGTAGGCTTCAACAATGAGAGAGGGCCCCTGGGAGAAGAAAAAAAGGAGGGAAACATCAAGTTCGAGAGTAACAGCTACAAGTGCAGTATCTTTATTAGCAGCCATCATGACCATTAAAGGATCCATGTTCTACATTTTCAAAATGCCTTTACATTATTTCCATGCAATTAAAATATATAATCACACACAGTTACTGCCAAAACTAAGTAAACACAGCAACAGAAATAATGGAAAATGTTTATTAATGTAAATGTGTTTTTTTAATATGTTTTGCACTTTAAATATATAGCTGTATACTGCCTTTCCCATTTCACTCTTTCATCTGACACAAATATTTGCTTCATTTCATAAAAACACTTCACTTGGAATGCCATTAGGTGTACAGTATATTCACAATAAGCATATAATACACCAAATCAAATGCAAAATGTTCTAGCGAGCAGCCTATAAAAGTTAAAATCCCCAAACAATGAAAAGTTCAACAGGCAGTTGGACAGATTAAGACTAATAAAAAAAGAAATCCCAGCAAAATCAATCACATGCAGGTAACATACATCCTCACCCTCTGAGCCCAGCATATCAATCATTACAATGTTTACACTGTTTCTGCATACACTGATATTTCCTTATGATTTTTTCTGTCAGGTCAAGATTCTCAATAGTTTCGTTCTTAGTATGTGACAGCATTTTGATTTGACCACAGCATAAAAATACTATTAAATTCATAATCAGTTTAATTCTCCATATGCCCTGTCAGTATGCATCAGGCCAGAAATGAATCTGAATCACATCCAGAAGCAGTTTTATTCTGCACTGACATTCATGTGTAATAAGATTAATTTTCAGGCCAAAATAGAATTAAATTATATTTAGATTCTGAATTACATTCAGATTCCACCAGAACGGAATCTGAATCACATTCAGAATCAGTCTTAATCTTCCCATGTACTGATACGTTTTAGAATTTTAACCAGGTCAGAATTGAGTCAGAATCAGATTCACTCTTGGAATCAATTTTATTCTCTATATGCAATTGTATGTACCAAGAGTTCGACTACAACAGAATGGATTCAGAACTGGATCACAATTAGAATCAGAGCCATTGGAAGTTGATCTGTAATGAGGATGTCCAGGCCAAAACAGAATCAGATTCAGAATCAGTTTTTATCTCCCTACACTTTAATGTGTATAAGACATTTATTCAGGCCCAGAGAAAATCAGAATCAGATTCTGATTCAGATTCAGATTCAGTTTCATTATCCTTATGCACTGAAATGCATTAGACCGGAACTGAATTGGAATATTTTTCCACATTCTGTGATATGTTTTAGCAAATTAAACAAGCCAGGACTGAATCAAAATCACATTCAGAATCACTTTTATCCTTCATATGTGCTGATAAGCTTTAGCTGTTTGGCCAGGCCAGAATCAAATTCAGATTCAGAATCAGTTTTATTCTCTATACACACTGATGTGGATTCGGAGTTTGACTAGACAAGAACTGAATCAGAATCAGAATTGCATTCGGAATCGTATTCAGAAACTGTTTTGTTCTCCATACTCAATGCATTGTTTTAGAAGTAGACCAGAACTGAATCTGAATCATGTTATAATTTCAGGCGCTCCAGAGCCACCTGGCCATGACCAGGGCCGCTGGGTGTTGTTAGGAAATCCAGTCAATCTGGACGGATAAAAGTCCAGCTGGCAGACATAAGCTGTGTAACCTCGCGGCTGGTCGATAGCTCCACTCTTCCTCCGCAGATCAGAGGAATTTGCAGACAAGCTCATAAATAAGAGAGAGAGAGGAGGTGCAGCGGTCGAGCTCTAATGGTCTAATGCTTTCTAACACAATAACCACTAGCACTAATGAAATGACCACTCTCCCATGAGGCCATTCTCCCCCATCTCCCGCGCTGCTCACGGCACTCGGAGCTGTCCAGGAGGGTTAAACACTTCCGCCTGAACACCGTACATCATTTAAGAGCCACTGAAGTTTTATGGCTTGGGTCAGTAGTGTAACCACAACACCTCTACTGGATTTTACTGTCTCTGCAGGGTATTAAATACGCCAAGTTATAAAAGTATAAGCAAGTATTAGATCCTACCTGTCATTATTGTCCTGTATAATTGACCTATAACTATAATGCTGTTCCACATCTGGGCTACAATGTTATATTTAAAGCGTAAAGTGAAAAAGTGTAAAATGAAAGGTTTAAATTGTATTTACCCTGAACATTCAGGGCTGATAACTTAAAATAATAATGAAGCAGATAAACATGATTTTAAAAATGTACTATCCATGCCCTAGTCCATACAGGAACTCCATATATGTAACCTAAATTGTTTTGCATTCCTCATTGTTGTGATATCACAGACACCAACTCCTTAACTATTCATCTCACAGCAGTTTAACTCTGCCCACTCACACTGTAGTTTAAGCCTAGAATGAGGCACAGCCAATCACAGCAAGGCTCATTTACATATACTGGTCTTAAAAACACAGCAAAAAAAAAAAATAAAGGAATGCAGAGAGGTTGGAGAATTGGATATATAAAAATGAAATATTACTAGCAGGCCTAGACAATAAAATAAAAAATATTGATTTGTATAGAATACACACTTGGTATAAAACCAACATAAAACATGTACCTGTATATATATTTATAGTATGGTAGACCAAACTAGTTAAGGCTTGGGTGCTCTCACTATTGCAAAACTCTACATAAAAAACATATTTAAAAAAATCTTCAGTACAAAAATCATTGCTTCTGAAGCTTCAGAAACTAAGGGGAATTAAGTATTCAATATACTGTATTAATTATCTGTTAATTAATTAATATAATATAATATAATAAATATGAGTATGAGATAATAATAATAATAATAATAGCAACAACAACAACAACAACAACAAAATACCACCACCACCAACAATAATAATAATATTAATAACAACAATGATGATTATGATTATTATTATTTATTTTTAATTACTCTCCTTTATTTTTACTGATTAATAATTCATATCTATATTTACTGATTAATGTTTCTTTTCAATACTTAAGTATAGTACAGTGTATCTGAGCTTGATTGCGACACCTGTTTGGTGTATAATGATATAAAAATATTCTCAGGTGTCGTAATGTTGTATTGTTCTGCTTTATCAGGGACCTGTGTCCACGACTTCAGTCCTGTGAGTTTATATCATGAGCTTTAACTCTGCGATGCTGTGACTCATACTGAGAGAGTGAAACTCCCGCTGTGTGCGGCTGCAGTGTTGGGTTCCTCCACAGAGTCACAAAGCTGTTTTCCCTCAGGCCCAGCAGCTGGCCTTCTACTGTCCCGCTGCCTTTCACAAACTACCAAGAGAACTCTCCATGACTAAAGCTTTCCAGAGGAAGGGTAGAGGAAGCAGCCCAGACGAGAGTTTAGAGCAGGGTGAGGAACCTGATCCATGGAGGACTTTAATATCTGTCAAGAACAAAGGTGTTCAGAGCGATGGGACGAGTCTTTATTAATCCCTGATAGAAAGGTCATCTCAAAAAAAACTCCACCCACACCAGAACTCCATGGGTCAGGTTCTCCACCCTTGTTTTAGAGCATGGAGAAGAAGTTCCCAAAGCTCAGAAGTTCCAAAGTCATCTGCAGTTTCCATGGTTATTTGCCTTATGAGTCATTGAGCCATGATGTATTCCATGGTATTTCTAAACAGATGTAATCTAGACTGCATTAGAGTGCCTGAAATGTGCTTCTGTGCTCTGAAACCCATATTGAAAGTTTATTTCAGCATCAACCAATTACAAGCAAAACCTTCATTTTGGGCCACAACAATCAACACGGTGAAATTAAGGGGAAAAAATTGACCTAAATGTTAATTTCTCTTAGTGTCACTGTGGAATTCTCATAGTTTGTTAACACCAAGCTAAAAGCACTGTTAATGAACATGTGCTGTGGAATCTAGATAAAACCTGGGTATCTGAAGTGTTTAAATTGGGTTCTGTGTTGTGTGGGGGACCTTGTAACAGACATATAAACATACACATGATCTGAAGGGGAGCATTTCTACGGCGACTCCTTCAGTAAAGAGTCTTGGAACAGAGCTCTGTTTACTACCTGACACACACACACACACACACACACACACACACACACACACACACACTGGTTACACCACCTGACACACACACATTGGTTACACCATCTAACACACACACACACACACACACACACACACACAAACACTGGTTAGACAGCCACACCCATTCTCAGTGAGTCCCCAATCAAGATCCTCCAGTATTACTGGAGTTAACTTCATGATAACTGGCCCCACCCACTACAAATCAGAATTAATTATGTTGAGAGTTAATCCAACGTGAAGCAGTTCCTGAAGGCCTGACCAATCGGAGAGCTCACTTATCAACATCTATACCTGATTGGTTAATGTTCCGTTGGGCTTTTTAAGAATTTAACTCTATTGCTTCTCCCTGCACAGCTTGTCTGTGCACAAAGAGCCGAACTATAGTGTATACAGAGCTGTAATAAAAATGAATAAAAATGAACTAAGATTGACTTATTTCCGTTCATGCTTTGACCATATCTGAAGGTGCAGAAGGTCCTGACACCTAAATCATTACAAATTTATCTAAGTTAAGTGATTTAGTAATTAAGTTATTTTACATAATCTTACTCAGGAGGTTTCTGCACAACAAATGAATCTGTAGATTGTAATGCTGGACCATTACAGCACCATTGGTTCCCATGTTGTTGCAAGAACCAGGTTCTTCTGTTTCACATTTTCTGTTTCCGCTTCAGGCCTGTTGTGTCCGGTGTGTTTTAGTAACAGTCCTCTGTGTAAGCTAATGAGCATCTACTGGATACATTTTTAATGCGGATGTATGAAGATCTGACGGATCCAACAGGCTGAGCGAAGCACCACCATCAGCACACAGAAACCAGTACACAGCTCCTGTGTGTGTGTGTGTGTGTGTGTTTGTAATTATTACCTCGTGGGTGGTTTCTTTAATACTGGGGGCGCTGTCAAAGTGGGGACATTTTGTGGGTCCTCATAAGAAAACATGTTCTTTTTCAAACGTAACGTAGCATAGCATAAATAGCATAAACAACCTTTTTGTTACTGAAGTTAAAGGTCAAGTTTTGGCATGGTATTACTGAGGTTAAAGGTCAGGTTCAGGTTTATATGTAATAGTTTGGAGGTTAAAGGTCAGGGTCAGGTTTAGGTGTAGTATTATTGAGGTTTAAAGTCAAGGTCTGGTTTAGGTGTATCACAATGTAACATCCTCACAAATATAGTGATGCCAGCATGCATATATTCCTGCGTGTGTCTTTGTGTTTATGGAGGGCTGTAAGGAAAACCAGCATAAACACAAACACACACACACACACACACATACACACACACAATGCCCCTCCCATCATTCAGCTACATTACAGATGCCGCAGCTCGACTCTACAGTTGGCCCATGATCAACAAATAAACAAAAATGCATTTGATATTAAATATGAATTGCACTGTAAAAATAATTATGTCATTAATAAAACAAAAATATGCACATCAAATACCAGCAGAACCATCGACGAATAGCAGGGAGAGAATAGCGATTAATTTAACGCGTTTTGGAAACAATTCCTTGAGAATGAGGTGTAACAGACACAGCTGTCTCAGTAAAACAGAATATAAACTGCATCCAAATGACACACACACACACACACACACACACATACACTCACAAACAACCACACACACACACACATACACACCCACAGACATGCACACACACACCCCAGACACACACAAACACACACAGACACGCACACACACCCCAGACACATATATAAACACACACAGACATACACACACACACAGACACGCACACACACCCCAGACGCATATATAAACACACACAGACATACACACACACACACAAACACACACACAGACACACACACACTGTATAATACAGAAGATCTGGCTGGATCTTCTTTTTTATTTGTATAGTTACTGGTGAAATTAAATCATAATGATAGAAAATGGTGAATGGGTGTGGGCTTGTGTGTGTGTGTGTGTGTGTGTGTGTGTGTGTGTGTGTAAGTATGTAAGACTCTACTGGGCACAGAGGAACTGACACGGCCACTGTCATGGCAACTGGATGTTCTTCTGCCCATCATGCACTGCTCTCAGTGGGAGAAGAGAAAAACAGCACATACATGAAGAGCTGCCATGGAGATGGAGAAAGACAGAGAGAGAGAGAGAAAAAGAGAGAGAGATACAGAGAGAGCGAGGTGGAGAGAGAGAGACATACAGAGAGAGATAGAGAGAGAGACAGAGAGAGAAAGAGAGAGAGAGAAAGAGAGAGAGCAGTATATAAAGACAGAAGGAGATGTTGAATGAGTGCACGTTTCCCACACTGACTAAAAAATGAACAAAGAGAAAATACATAAATGTGTAAATAAATATTATTATGCAAATATGTACATTTTCCCACATGAATGAACACAGTAGTCGAGCAGAAAACAAACAAATAAATAAACAAATTAATGTTTAAAAACCACACATATGGGTCTGTGATAAACAGCAAAGCACCTCACAAAGCAGACGGGAGGGGAAGGGGGGCATCTGGGCTGTGTTTGGGAAAACGAGTTTTACCCTCTTTCATTCCGTCTCTGTGAGACGCTTGGAAATGCGCAGCAAACAAAGGCAACCCTCAGACCGTTCTCTCTCTCACACACACACACACAGACACACACACACACACACACACACACAGCATCCACTGCCTGCCTGCACACACCCCTCCACTAAATCAGACCTCAATCAGACCTTCTGTCTGACAAACATTGATTTTCTTTTCTTTGCATGTTAACCAGCAGTGACTCACAAATGTAAACACAAATAAACAAGCAAACAAGCAAACAAACAAATACATGAATAAAAACTGGATGCTGATGGGTTAGGATCTGCATGCCTGCACTGAATGCAAACTGCAAAGGAGGGAAAAACAAGCCAAAAATCCAATGCAAATATTAATATAAAAATGTAAAAACTGACAGCACTGCAGCACTGCAGCGACGCTCTGATCCTCAGACTCAGACACAATAGAGGCGGATTAGACAGGCGGAGGTAAACAAGACCCGCACAAAAGGGACAGACAAGAGAAAAGAGGGAAAAAACATATTCTGCACCTTTCTGGGTCTGCCCCTCATCCATGTCCTCCTCCATGTCTGAGATGATGGAAGGCGATTCCTCTGCAGAGACTGGAACCTCAAAACACGCTTAAATCTCAGAACCACAATACAGACTGAGGCTGGGTCTCTTGGTCTCTCTCTCTCTCTCTCTCTCACACACTCTCCCTCTCTCTTTCTTGCTCTCTCTCTCTCTCACACCCTCTCTCTCTCTCTCTCACACACACTCTCCCTCTCTCTTTCGCTCTCTCTCTCACACCCTCTCTCTCTCTCTCACACACACTCTCCCTCTCTCTTTCTCTCTCTCACACACCCTCTATCTCACTCTCTCTCTTTCTCTCACACACTCCCCTCTCTCTCTCTCACACACACTCTCCCTCTCTCTTTCTCGCTCTCTCTCTCACACACACACTCTCCCTCTCTCTTTCTCGCTCTCTCTCTCTCACACACCCCCTCTCTCTCTCTCTCTCACACACACTCTCCCTCTCTCTTTCTCGCTCGCACTCTCTCACACACCCTCTCTCGCTCTCTCTCTTTCTCACACACACCCTCTCTCTCTTTCTCACACACTCTCTATCTCTCTTTCTCGCTCTCGCTCCACACACCCTTTCTCTCTCTCTTTCTCTCTCTCTCTTTCACACACTCTATCTCTCTCTTTCTTGCTCTCGCTCTCACACACACACACACACTCTCCCACATACATGCTCTCTCTCTCTCCCACACACTCTCTCACACACACACACACACTCTCTCTCTCACACACATACACTGTCTCTCCCTCACTCTCTCCCACACACACTCTCATAATCTCTCTCTCTCTCACACACACACACACAATCTCTCTCACACACTCTCTCTCTCACACACACACTCTCAAACACACACACACACACATTCTGTCTCTCTTGCTCTCTCTCTCTTTCACACAGAAACACTCTCTCTCTCTCTCACACACACACACACACACACACACACACAATCTCACACTCTCTCTCACACAGACGCTTTCTCTGTCTCTCACACAAACACTCTCTCATGCTCTCTCTCTCATACACACACACACTCTCTCTTTCACACATACAATCTCTCTCTCTCAGACACACACACACACTCTCACACACACACTCTCACATATACAATCTCACTCCCCCTTCTCTCTTTCACACACACTCTCTCTCTCACATACAAAATCTCACTCTCCCCATCTCTCTCTCTCGCTCTCTCTCTCTCACACACACACTCCCTCACACACTCTCTCTCCCCATCTCTCTCTCTCTCGCTCTCTCTCTCTCACACACACACATTCTCTCACACACTCTCTCTTTCTCTCACATACACAATCTCACTCTCCCCCTCTCTCACACACACTCTCTCTCTTGCTCTCTTTCTCAAACACACACTCTCTCACACTCTCTCTCTCTCATACACAATCTCACTCTCCCCCTCTCACACTCTCTCTCTCTATCTCTCTCTCTCAAACACACTATCTCTCTCACATACACAATCTCACTCTCCCCCCCCTCTCTCTCTCTCTCTCTCAAACACACTCTCTCTCTCTCACATACACATTCTCACTCCCCCCCTCTCTCTTTCTCGCTCTCTCCAAGTCTCTTCCTATTCTCTCTCTTTACTCCATCCTCCACTCACTCTTTCTCTTCCTATTCTTTCTCTCTCTCTTGTAATTTCTTTTTCTTCTCACTTCATCCACTTACTTTCTCTTCTTATTCTCTCTCTCCTTCCTCCCTCTCTTGCTCTCTTTTCTCTCTTTATTTTCCACTTCCTCATTCTTACACTCTTTATTTCACTTTTTCGTTCTCTTTCTTTTTCAGTCTCCCCCCTCTTACTTTATTTCTCTCTCTCACTCTCTCTTTCCTGTCCTCTATATCTGTTTCTCTTCCTCCACCCACCAACCCCCTCCCCCCTCTGTCAGTTGAGATTTTTTTCACTCCATTTCCTCTTTCAGGAAGAGGGAAAATCACTCCGGCATATTAAAGCCCAACTGCTACAGTTAAAAAAAGTCAAGACACTCAGATATCTTTATCTGTGAGTGTGTGTGTGTGTGTGTGTGAGAGCGAGCGCGATAGAGAAAGAGAGAGAGAGAGAGAGAGAGAGAGA
>JBBPDH010000031.1:13925897-13937400 GCA_037974565.1 Clupeocharax schoutedeni
TAAAAATGACTAGTCGGTTGTTTTGGCTCTATGTTCATAATTGGAGGAATAGTTAACTAGCAAAGTTTACATTTCAACACAGGCCTACGCGTGGGCAGGGGCGCTTCTGCACAAAAGGGTTAAAATATCCTGGTATTTCAACGCATTCACCCCTAACAAGGTTCCCAGGGCCTCTGGAAGAGAAACAAGTCACAGCATCACCGATCCTCCCCCATACTTCACAATGGGCATGAGGTGCTTTTCTGCATACTCATCTTTTGTGTTCAGTCAGACCCACTTAGAGTGTTTGTTGCCAAAAAGCCCTTTCTTGGTCTCATCTGACCAAAGTACATGGTCCCAATTGAAGCCCCTGTAGCGCTTAGCAAACTCCAGGCAAAAAAGTTTTTTCCATGTGTAGTGGGACAGAGTTTTGGGGTTTGTTTAAAGCATAGCATTACCTTTCCGGTAATTTCTGGTCAGTAACGCTCATAGGTTGGCTTACTCATGGGGCCAGCTATAAAAGGAGGCATGAGCTAAGTTTGGCATCTGTGGAGTGATTATTCCCGGTAGGTTCATTGTTAGTGATCTCCTATTGCGAGCCCGTCGGGGAATATTTAAAAACCCAGCTGACTATTCCTTTGTTTCCAGCCTTTGTTGGGTGTATATAACTACAGGTATGGCGCGCTATACATTTCATTTTTAGTATTTATATATTGGCTGTGTCCCTACTAAATGCGTTTCCTCTCCTCTGTTCAGTAACGACTGGTGCTCGCAGTGTATCACTGTGGGGCCACTCGTACCCATTTTTCCAGTTCGTCGTGATACTGGAGTCAAGTTCGTGAGCCCATGACACGGCTGCTGTTTTGTTTTCCCTTGCTTTCTTTTCATTTTTGCTCCTCTTTTTTTTTGCTGTTTTGTCTTAGTTTTATTCATTTGTTTTGTCTCCCGGTTGTTGTGTTTCCTTTGTTTTGTTTCGTTTTGCTTTGCCTCGGGGAGAAACTGCCAACATTAAACCTCACAGTGGAGACTCCTGGAGCCACGAGGTCAAGCTACAAGCTGAGGGTTGCCCTCAGTAGTGTCCACCATGTGTCTTTTAATGTGTTTTGCTTAAAGCAGGGGAAGCCACTATTATTTTAGGCTGTTTTCTTTTGTGGTTATTTTATTTACTTCTCTTTGTGTTACAAGAGTGGAGCCTGCCGGACCATATTAGTACGTGGTGTTGGTGTGTCTGGGCACCGGTTGCAGTGTGTGGTGTGGGGATCCTGTGAGTGAGTACGTGTGTGTATGTGTGTGTGTGGATTTGGTAGGACTTCATCTCCTGTGTTTAAGTATTTTCCTTTCTTATGTTTGAAGTTTATTTTCTTTATCTGTGACTACCTTCTTTTAATACCAGCCTTGGCTCATTTTAATGTTCTTATGTATTGTTTTTAATAAAATTATTATTGTTGTGAACTGGAACACGTACCATGCTTCCTCCCCTTGCGAGTAGACAAACCTGTGTGCCTTTCTTGTAAAAGTAATATTTCCTAGGATGAAACTCCCTAGGTGGCATTGTTGGAAAGTTTTATTGTTATTGGTCACTGTACCACTTAAACTAGCATAGCTGCATAACCACATTCAGTGCCTTTAAATTCACCCCTGACCGCCCTGCCACACATGCATGTCTCCCAAACAGCTTGTTGGCATGTATTAGCGCCTGATGGTTGTTTTGGAGACTTTGTGACCCCAAGATGCTACCAATCCTCACAGCAATGTTCCAACATCAGTACCTGACCTCACTAACATTCTCATACAATCAAATCCTCACAGGAATGTTCCAGTTGCAGTACCTGACCTCACTAATGCTCTAAGACAATCAAATCCTGACAGCAATGTTCCAAAACAAGTACCTGACCTCACTATGCTCTCATACAATCAAATCCTCACAGCAATGTTCCAACATCAGTACCTGACCTCACTAATGCTCTCATACAATCAAATCCTCACAGCAATGTTCCAGCATCAGTACCTGACCTCACTAACGCTCTCCTACAATCAAATCTTTGCAGCAATGTTCAAAGAAGAGTAGAAGCTGTTAGTGCAGTTCTGCTCCTGCTCCTGTTAATGTCCTTCAGATTATGTGCTGGTGCTGGATTTTGGAGGTTCTGCAGTTCTCCAGGCTGAAGTTCCTTTTGTGAAAGTGAGTGTTGGGTTGTCTTTGTGTGAAGGTCGGCGGCTGCAGGCTCAGAGCGATTAATCTTAGTTAAGAGCAGATTTGTCGGGCTGGGAATGAGAAACGGAGCTTCTGTTGGCTGGATGTCCACAAGATCCCCTCTGACCACGTCTTCATCCCACCATCGATTAATCAGGACGCTAATTGGAGCAGAGCGGGTCCCCTCCACTACACATGGCTTGTAACCGCGGGCGACATCAAGTGTCACTGTTATTGCAACTAGCCCCTCCCACTGTAGACCCACATGTAATTGGCTGATTCCTGTAACTAATGATGGTTAATCAGACATGGTAGATTCTTCATTCCATCTCCTGAAGACCTGACCAATGGACCAATTTGCTGTTGGTCTTTTCAATAATTGAATCTATCAGAGAATATTAAGGAGCCGAGTTTGTCCTTCCTTTGCTCCAGGAACGGCTCCCAATCTCCCAACCAATAGGAGAGCTCGTTACCTCCCTGCCACAGAAACATCCATGGACCATTCTCTGTTGGAATGTATGCCTTTTGTTCACTATTCAATAAGAACAGAACTGCAGAGCTTATGGTTTATATGTAAACATGATTCTAAAAAATATATTTCCTAGACATTGGTCTTTTGGTTTTAAGAATGTAACCTTTTGTTTCCAACTAAAAGTAAGAGCAGAATGACAGTATTCATCTCTAACTCTGAACAGAAACGAGCAGAACATTTTCAAATGAAATGATTAGGTTGGACAAAAGTTTGTCGACACCTGGACATTACATCTGTATGTGCTTTTAGAGTGTCTTATTGCAACTCAACCATATTAATAGGTGTGAGTTTGCTGCACTAAGCTGGAAAAATGTACTCTGGAACATCACTGTGAGGATTTGATTGCATTCAGCCATATGTCACACCACTCAATACAGCTCGTGCCTCTACAGAAAAAAGCACTGAGTAATAGAACTTGGTGTGAGGTTTTTTTCTGCAATTGTGATAAGGATGTGGATCATGAAAAATGACTTAAAACAAATGGATAGAGCCTGTAAACAACAACCACCAGAGTATCCGTCTGTTTGTGCCTCATCACCTTCCTCAGCCACCTCCCGGCAAAAGAGTGAGGGTGGAGAGATAATCAATACCAGATCAGTTCAAAAATAACAATAACTGGCTTTGGTTCACCGGCGCTTCCCTGCAGTTACTGATCTAATATCAATAACACCAACGCAGCCACATTTGCATATTCAGATATCCTGCTGAATCATTCCGAATATTTCGAATACGATACATGAATAATAAAAAGGTCACCCGTATTACTTTCCTTCCTTTCTGAAAAACATTGTTTTTATTACCATTATTACAAATGTACACATTATTATAATTATTGCTATTATAATATGCTAATTTGTTAACGGATATTTTTATTTTTTATTTTTCCACTGCTTAGTAGTGGAATAGTAGTATTTATAATATGCTAATATCACACACTCACACACATTGTGTATAACAATGAGATCTAAATAAAAATAAACATAATTAATATGATTATTATTTTGAACATATGCTAATTTGTTATTGAACAATGGAGCTGTGCATTTTGCACACTATAAATCTCTTACCTCAGAACATCAGTGTCTGACCTCATATATGCTCTACCGAATGAATGGACACAAATTCCCACAGAAGATTTTCCCCTAAATCTTGTGGAAAGTCAAGCAGAGTGGAAGCTGTTAGAGCTACAAAGGGGGACCAACTTACTATTAAAATCTATGGATTTGAATACAATGTCATTAAAGTCCTTGGTTGTATAGTGATCAGGCATCCCAATACTTTTATCAGTGTTATTTTTATTTTTTTTAGAAGTTTTCTGCCTTGTCATGATCTTCATGCTGCAGCAGCAGACTCGTCTGGTTTGAGCTCTGAGCGAAATCCCAGCAGCTGCACTTGATTCTGCGAGTCAGGCAAGATCAGTCGGAGACGACAGGCTGTGTGATGAGACTCAGCTGAAGTTGAGTTGCGACCAAACACTTCCAGCCACACAGACAAAGACCCTCAGCCTGGTTAAACCTCCGCCTCAGTCTGCCGGTCCACCAGCCAATCAGAGCACAGCTTGGTGCGGTGTCATTGATCTGATTAACGGAGTGAAGTGAAGGGAGGAACTCTTAACATGTTGCTGGCTGTGAATAATTGATGGCCCTGGGCATGCCACTTCCCTTTGAAGTTCCTCTTTGAAGCCAGCCCCAAAAAGAAACAAGTTAAAATTTCACAGGTCTGAAATATTTATCTGTAATGACCCAAGCTCTTCCAGCGCTCTCAGACTGAAAGCGGCGTTAAAGCCAGCCGAGATGATCAAACGTTTTTTCGGACGGCTGGCCTCGATGCCCGTCTCGTGTCAGGAGGACGGTTCAGCAGAGCTGCTGTGTGGCTTTGTGTGAACGTGAAGGATCTCAGGGAAATAGTGTTTTCAGGACAACAAATAAATGCCTAACCAGAGTGCGACCGCAGAGTCGGCTCATCATCAGGTGTGTATGAGTATGTGTGTGTGTGTGTGTGTCTGTGTGTGTGTGTGTGTGGTCTGAGGACAAACACGTTTGTTTGAGACTTTTTCTACTTTATTGAGATCAGAGATTGCCCCCATCATTCAGTATAACTCTCCTCTCTCTCGGGGTGGGAGTGTGGACCTCCCTCTCCCCCATCTCTCAGTATAACTGTCCTCTCTCTCTCTGGGTGGGTAGGGTGGTCCTCCCTCTCCCCCATCTCTCAGTATAACTGTCCTCTCTCTCTCTGGGTGGGTAGGGTGGTCCTCCCTCTCCCCATCACTGACCTACAACACCACTAATATAATTACAACATTAATGATAATGTACAGATTCTTTCATCTTAGAAAGGAAACTGGCTTTACCTTTTCATTTTCACCAACAACTTTCCAGTTTAACAAAGATAACAATCTGTGGTTCATATAAATGGATCAGGGGTGAAAACCTGTGGTGTGTAAAACGTTTGATTGGTGGTGGTGTGTGTGTGTGTGTGTGTATCTGGGTTTTATGAGGCGATAATTAAGTGATTAGTCAGAATCCCTCGGTGCTCTTCAGTGTATCCCAGTGACTGACTGGCAGAGTTGTGTTGTGTCTTGTTTCTCAGGGATCCTGTATAAAGGAAGCGGGGAGAATGTGTTCCTCTCCCAGCTCCCGCCAGTCATCAGCACCATCATGGGGAATGGCCGGCGCCGGAGCATCTCCTGCCCCAGCTGTAATGCCCAGGCTGAGGGCAACAAGCTGCTGGCACCCGTCGCCCTGGCTTGGGGAACGGACGGCAGCCTGTACGTAGGAGACTTCAACTACATCAGACGCATTCACCCATCAGGAAACGTCACCAGCGTCATGGAGCTCAGGTGAGGGTTGATTGATTGATTCATTTGATTGTTTGATTGATTGATTGATTTATTGATTGATTTATGGATTCTTCTAGACTTATCTAAAAGTCATCAAGTAATGTTAGCAGCACCATAAAGCACCGAGTCAGGGTGTGATAAGACACATCAGGCAGATTTTACAGCTTAATGGGTGGATGAATGGACAAATCAGGGGATGCATGGATTGATAAATGAAAGGACGAATGAATGCACGGATTATTTGGGAATGATTCATTGATGGATGGATACATGGATTATTGGATTCATTTATTAATGGATAAAAGGTTACTGGGTGAAGGAATCATTGGATAAATGGGTGGGAGGGTGGATGGATGGATGGATGGATGGATGGATGGATGGATAGATGGAGGGATGGATGGATGGATGGATGGATGGATGGATGGATTGATTTGTGGATGGGCGAACTGACAGATGGACAGATAGTTGGATAAATTAATTGATGAGTAGGTGGATACATATGTGAAGGAATCATTGGATGTATGGATGGAAATAGAAAAACATAAGAGCGGTTTCTTGTTTGTAAATTGAACATTATAAACAGTTTAATTTCCCCTGCATAGCCAGTAATTCTTGTGTTTTTCATGTGTGTGTTGTTCACGTTCTTCCTCTTACTGCTTGAAGAAATAAAGATTTCAGACACAGGTAAGTGATACTTTGCTATTAATAATGAATACCTAATTAACAGTAGCACCATCTCTATTATTGTGGCAAAGGCACATATTTTGAAATATATATTTGTACATTCATATATTTTATATATACTTTTCATTTCAATGTATTTTGTGTCTATTTTATTTTCAGTTCAATCATTCTGTGAAAATAGGAAAGAATTAGTGAAAGCAGAATAAAAAATAATGAAAGTGATTGCAAGTAACTCTAAAAATAGACAACAGATAGTCGGGAGAAAATTTCCTGCATCTTCATGCTGCTCCAGTACCACATATCGCTTATTCAGCCGGTACTAGGATTTATTTGGATCTCTCTTACGGGCCAGAAAACAGCTCCAGGTTATGGATTAATCCGCAATACATGAACACGCCCTTATTAACGTGCTTTAATGAAAGTCCACAGACGTCTTTATGTGTTCCCTGAGGAGAAGGTTGCTGATGGACACGCTGTCCTGCATCCCAAAACTCCTTCTCTGCTCGTGGTCATTAGATGCTAATGTCATGCAGGGAGGGTTTGCACTACCTCGCTCAGAGAAGAGCACACTGATGGGTTTAATGAATGCAAATAAGTGTGGCCTGATGGAATGCCATCCGCTGTTGACAGTCATTAAGATCTGCATATCACAGCTCCATTTCTGAGAGCCTTCACTTGGGTGTCAGAACGATTGAAATGGTTTGGCAGTCTTCAAGGCGTCATCATCGCATCCACAAATGTGTTCCAGTCACATCTGATTTATTTCCCCTTTAACACACTTCCCTCCTCCACGTCTGTCAGAGAGTCTCAGTGTTTTAAAACACAAGGCACAAAAACAGATGGTGGATCTGTGGAAGTCTCTAACAACGTTAATATTCTCATCACTGAGTTGTTTAATCTGACATCCAATCACTCCGTCAAACCCATAATTTCTGAAATGCAGTTTGAGCTTGACAAAATTCTGTCCCAAACTTGTTCATATCCCAAACAAAAATCTGTGCCACATCACTGTACTATGAACAAATATCTTTCCCAACCAGATTGTGCTTCATACAATCTTGTACCTGTTCAAATGTAACTTGACACAATTCTGTCCCGATCCTGAGTATACTATCGGCAAAAGTCTGTCCCAACCCAACTGTGCTCCAACAAAGATCTGCCCTAACCTGACCCTACTATCAACAAAATTCTGCTTTAACTGTCCCATTCAGATGCAAAATTCTGTCTCAGCTGTCCCACTTGACTGTACTATGAACAAAGATCTGTTCCAAACCTGACTGTACTCCAGAAAGTGTTATGTCTATTTAAATGTAGCTTGACCAAATTCTCAAACCCAACTAGAACACTCTTACTTCAACCAATGTTCTATCCCAACTCAAATGTTGACAAAATGTTCTCAAACCTCACTATACTCCAACAAATTTCTATCCCAACCAAAGTGCACTCCAGCTAAATCCTGTCCTCAATCAGGAATTATGTTCCAAGTTTCAAGATTCAAGATTCTTTATTTTTGTCACGGTGGTGGGGACCGAGAGCTAACATGGAAAGGACGAGCACTCCATGCAGGAACTCCATGCAGGGATCTTTATTATAAGCTCAAAACAAAAAGGAGTGTGAGGGCTCAAAACAAAACAAGGCACAGGCCAAAACGGGATGAGGTTCCTCACATGACACATATTGCTCATAAATTACGAAAGGCAGACAAGAAATGAACAGAAGACACCCCCTTAAATACAGATAACCCCACACCCAAACACAGGACAGCTGGAACAGAAAACATATCGCACGTGGACAGAAAATCAAGGGACTAAACTAAACACACCCACAAACCCAACACTCCAAAATAAAAGGCCCCAAAATCAAGAACAAGAACAGAATCAAAAAAAAGAAAAGCAACGGCCTCTAATGGCTGCTGACCGAACCATGACAATTTTTTGTCACATGCATGGCTATAGAAGTACAACACTCAGTGAAATGTATCCTGAAACACTACTTTTATATGACTGTGAAGTACTATAAAATATGTACGATGCCCCTGGCCATCGGGCATATCGCCACCTGGCGGCCACAAATTCAAGTGGATTGGGGTGGTAGGTGGGGTCCAGCGCCCATGGTAAGGTGAAAAATGTTGATTTTGACGTACCAATTCATTAATGTAGGTACTCATTATAGTACTACAGAAAATAATGTTGACCCCTGTTTATAAACTATACTCCAATTAAAATTGTCCCAACAGGACTGTACCAGAAAAAATTCTGACCCAAACTTGTCTGCACCCAAACAAAGATCTGTCCCAACCTGTAGATAACCATGCCTGGATAGTTGATAAAACAAAACCAGAAAGAGTTTCTTATTACACCGATTAGTCAAAAAATGTCATTCCTGTTTAACTAAAACTGAAGCAGAGATTGAAAGGGGAATCCTGGCTATGAGAACATGAAGTGAATAGTTGGGTCCATTTAATTTTGGACAGTTTTTTTAACTGTCACACATGCGACGCTGTCTCAAACCTCTTGGTCCCGCCTCTCTACCTCATGCAGTAATAACCCCGCCCACCGGTACTACCTGGCTACGGATCCTGTGACGGGACAGCTGTATGTATCGGACACCAACTCCAGGAGGATCTACCGGCCACGGGTGCTGTCAGGTAATGCGGAGCCCCAGCAGAATGTGGAGATCGTTGCAGGAACGGGGGACCACTGCTTGCCTTTTGATGAGAATCAATGTGGAGATGGGGGTCCAGCCACAGAAGCCCTCCTGACTGGACCCAAAGGTACACACGACAAGGGCATCACTCTTCATTTTCAAAAGAGCTACCTTACATCTAAATAGTGCAAGCTCAAATAAACAAACAGTACTCAACATGTTTTTACACCACTGGCACATCTCAGTGGATGCAGTTTCTGCTTTCTTTTCATAACCCAGCCTCATACTGCAAGAACTTAATCTCATTTTCTCAACACTGGTGTTAAACTTTTGACTGGCCTGTACAGCCCAGAGCTTATTGCCTTCAGATCTCTAAGGCATTGACCCCTCTTTTCTAACAAAGCCCAGAGGAATAATACAGAAACTCTGCACTGACCCCATTTTTGGGGGATTTAGGGAAGATCTGCTGGTCTTTGAGTCCCTGAAGATCAGATTTTAAGGGAAAATGCAGCAGGGTGATCATCACCCATGTGAAACCATCTTATTTCGGATAATGTCAATATGGGAAAAAAAAATCTACTGTAACACAAATGCTTGCAGTATTTCATGTCTATTACAGAGCAATGATAACCTATATTACACAAAAATGGGACAGTCTTTTACAGGGTAAGATAATCTGAAAATGATTTTTGCTCCCAATCATCAAATCTGCAACCCTCCTCCTGTTTACTGTTGTACAAAATTTGATAGGAAAGGGGGAAAAGCTGAAAAGTTTGCCTCTCAAAATGGTTCTGTTTTGTTATTAGAAAATGCTCACTTAGTATAAAGGACATCTGGAATGTTCTAGTGGTGTAAAACAAATCTAAAAACCTTAAAGTATATTTTTATGACATCAAAAACACCAGACAAAACATTTGTTTTAGTTTGTTTCATTACATTTTGTAGTGTTTCTTATAAAATCTCGACATGCTGATTTCAGTGGTAACGTTTCTTTTCATGTAGCTTCAAGGGTTTACTTAGAAACATAATTTTTAGAAAAAACTAAACTCGGCTGACATGGTCTTTTGTTATACTTATTGCTTTCTGCATATTAATGTTGTTTGTATGTTGTCCATGTAGATAACAGGGTTGCCAACTCTCACACATTGAGCATGAGACAAACGCATCAGTGAGACTAATATGAAAATAGTAGTATGAATGGCTGAATGGACAAATGGATGGATGGATGGATGGATGGACAGATGGATGGATGGATGGATGGATGGACGGATGGATGGATGGATGGATGGATGGATGGATGGATGGATCGGTGGGTGGGTGGGTCTGTGGGTGGGTTGGAGTGGTTATGGTCAGTACTGACCTCCCCTTGCTGAATGATGTAAGATTGACAATTCCTCATTCAAAAGAGCATAAATATACATACTGCTTGTATATGAAACTATAAAGTCCTTCACTCTGCCAGACCTGATTCTGGAATCACAATAACAGATCAAACGTAACACATGAAGTTCTCATCACAAACTGGCCCCCAGCACTGAGCTGTGATTGGATCAGATGAATTCTTGCTGAATTCTCTTATATGGACACACTCCAAATTCCCTTTTATACACATAAAAGAGCATCTCGAACTCACATCTTTCAGCATCGCGTTACATAAGCGCTCACCATGGAGCTCCAGAGCCGTCAGAGGCGGAGATGGGAAACGCTGACGGAGTTTCCATTAAACTTTCCTTTGTTGTTTGCTTGTCCTAAATAAGTATTAACACTTAGTGTAAAATTAATGAATGCTTTAAAGATGATTTTATTCTCAGAACAGTTACGACTACATCCACTGCCCACAAAACCTCAAAAAGACTGGAGTCACAAGAAAACCTTGTTTCTCTGGATTGTTAAATCTCTACATGTTTAATACTTTTCTTCTAAATGTATTTGTTTGTGTTGTCATCATGAAATGTTGAAACAATGTAAAGGACAACTGGAAATGGAAATCTTGAAATCTTTTTTTTTATGACATGATTTTTTCTCAAAGGTCCTGAAGCTGGTTTGTGGTGTCTCCTCACAGTGAGAATGTTCTAGTTCAGTTCCTAGTCTCAGTTCTTTCTGTGTGAGTTTGTTTGTGAGGGGTTCTGCCAGGTTCTGGCAGAAACCCTGGTGGATGGATGGATCGACTTCATGGCCCCGGCGTTAATGTGCTAATATCCCCGTTAATCTATTCACAAAGTTGGGTTGGGAGATGGGTCTATACTAAGCAAGCTATGATGACTTTCACCATGATATTTTAGCGCGGATTTACTCACTTTCACCCTGTCTGTGTGTCTGTCTCTCTCTCTCTCTCTCTCTCTCGCGCGTGTTCTCTCTCTCGCGCCCGTGGTCTCTCTGTGCCTCTCTCTCTCTCGTTTGTGACTTTTCCGTAGTGTGCGGATCATCTATCTCTGTCTCTGTATCTCTCTCTCTCTTTTTCTCTCTTTTACTCTCTCTCTTGCTCTCCCTTACTCTTTCTCTCTGTCTCTCTCTCGTTCCTGACTTTTCCGTATTTAAACCTCAGATTTATATTCACATTTTCTTTAAGGGTAATGTATTAAACTGAGTTCAAAATGAAATTAAAGTGATCTGGGAGAACATTTGGAGCCAT
>JBBPDH010000031.1:14080957-14092036 GCA_037974565.1 Clupeocharax schoutedeni
ATTGTTTATAATGTTTGCACAGTCAGTAAGGAGCGGTTCAGGATACATTTCACTGTGTGTTGTACTTGTATGACTACACATGTGACAAATAAAGAATCTTGAATCTTGAATAAAAAAAAATCAAGATTCAAAATTAATGGGTGTTATATATTATTTTTATAAACAAGTAAACCTTTTGTTTTAAGAAAATACCCATGTACGTGTATAAGAGGTCTAGGTCTTGTTCTTGACTGCTAATGTTACCATGCTGTTCTGGATAAAGAACATCTGCTAAACATCATTGCTGTTGTTGTGAAACCTTGTATCCCTACCATGGAAAGTCGGGATGAACAAAATGTCCTTAACTTTAATGTATGATAATCTAGCAATACTTTATTCTAAAGCCATTTTGGAACCATTTCTGCTGGTTCATTTCTGCTAAAACATTTTAAACAGCTGGAGATTTCAGGCACAAAGGTGCCAAAAGAAAGGGCCATTGTGTGATGGCATAGAAGAGCCACCTAAAAAACTTTGAATGAATGGTAATTTTGTAAATGAGACATGAGAGTGTGAAGAACTCTTTTGAGGTTTAAAGAACCTCCACAAAGGCCACACTTCAAAAACGTTTTTAACATCCTCTTGCCAACTCTGGCTCTCCACTTCGACTAGCATTACTTGTTCAGAAGTGACCACTTGCAGCAGAGAAGGGGGCTTTCAATCTGAATGCAAGCAAAGTGAATGCTATGAATTTGGAATATTAACTATTTTAATGTGTTTTATTGATGTGAGTTTTACCTTTGATTCTTCCATTCTATCAGTGGTTGCTTAGAACATGTTCTCCTTTTAAGTCTCTGTTCTCCTCAGTAGTCCTCCCTAATGGTCTTGGACAATTTTTCCGTTGACTCTTGATTCTCCTCAGTGGTTGTAGCCATGCATTTGATTCCTTTCAGTCGTACTTTTCCATGTTTTGAGCAGTTTCTCCTTTGAATCTTGGTTCTCCTTAATGGTTCTCCCTCATGTTCTTGGGCAGTTTCTTCTTTGAGTCTTGGTTCCTCTCAGCAGTTTCCAGTCATGGTCTTTGGGAGCTTTTCTCCTTGGTACCCACTGGGGTCTGGACTGAAGCTGATGTGGGATGACAACTGTTGGAGAAACAGAAAAGGGAATTCCAGGACTGAGCTGAATGCCACTTTGCTTTATTAGAATGTTCTACAGGAGAACACGCTAAGATTTAATGATGGTCGTTGCTTACAGTGAGCCCTTTGGGTTGGATTCCTCCCTAATCACATCTTAGTTTTGTAAGACTCCTCCGGATGCTTTCCTGTCTAACCTGCGATGATCAGTGATTTGTAAGCGTCTCTTGTTTGCTCTGCTAATGAAGCGAATGCATACCTCTAACTCTCATTAGCGATCCTCATCTCTGTAAGATCCAAGATTCTTAATTTGTGGCTTCAGTTGTTATACAAGGACAACATAGTGGTCTGGAGACTGCAATTAATTCATAAATAAATTAAAGAGAAATTTAAATTAGGTAAATAAAATATATAGAAAAATATAATCCAAATATACCTCATGATTATAAACAATATAACAGTGTGCAAAGTGACAGAAGACAGGTGGGATACAGTGGGGTAGAGAGGCAGGTGAGGTACATTGAGGTAGAGAAGCAGGTGAGGTACAGTGATCTAGAGAGGCAGGACAGAGGCAGTGATTTAGAGATGCAGGAGAGGTAGAGAGGCAGGTGAGGTACAGTGAGATAGAGAGGCAGGTGAGGTAGTTAAGTGAAGAGGCAGGTGAGATACATTTACATTTACAGCATTTAGCTGACGCTCTTATCCAGAGTGACGTACATCAGTGCTTAAGAAGTGCGCAACTGTTTCCGTCTGCTGCGTTGCTGTGCAGACCATCTTTAATGAGTCCCAGGCAAAGTCTGTGGTCCCCACATGCTTCGAAAGATCCACTATCATCCCCGTGCCCAAGAACAACAAGCCCTCATGCCTGAATGTCTACCGGCCGGTTGCACTGACTTCATTGGTAATGAAGTTGTTCGAAAGGCCGTTGAAGAACATCATCTCCTCCTCCATCCCAATTACCACAGACCCGCTTCAGTTCACCTACCGACCCACAGAGATCCACAGAGGACACCATCTCCCACGTCTTGCACACCACTCACAGCCACATGGACAAGAAACAGGGTTTCTATGTGAGATTGCTGTTTGTAGACTACAGTTCAGTGTTCAACACAATCGTGCCCAGTAGACTGTTCACAAATCTGAGGAATCTAGGACTCAACAGCTGTATGTGTGCATGGGTGCTGGACTTCCTCACTGGCAGATCTCAGGTGGTGAGGGTGGATAGGTGTATCTCTAACAGCATCACCACCAATACTGGAGTGCCATAGGGGTGCGTACTCTCGCCACAACTGTTTGTTACCTGAAAAACAGCTTAAATTCGAGTCAACTATTTAACCAAGATACTGCAGTCAGAGCATCTATACAACAACTGTCAAATTATAATTAGCCAGTGAGGTAGAGAGACAGGAGAGATACAGTGTGGTCGAGAGGGAGGTGAGGTACAGTGAAGTAGAGAGGCAGGTGTTTTACAGTGAGGTAGAGAGTAGAGTTTGTGTTATAATGAACAGTTTTATGTTGTGACAAATGATAAAACCAATGCTGAGTATCTTCTGTGATTGTTGATCCATTCATCTGTGTAAACAGTTATGGTTGTTGTTAGCATGTTAGTTAGCCATCCACTGGCACTGTGGTGTCTGTCAACCAATCAGAGGCCTTGTTTCTGAAATTGGCAGCACCAGAAATTACAGCTCGAATGTAATAAAAACTGTTCTTAAAGCCCAGAGGGTTAAACTCGAATCACATACAGCTGTTGTTGGCTGTCATTGACTTTGTTTGATCATTTCGCTGCTTTTGGTAAAAATAAAACTGGGAGTTCTGGCAATTTTGCCAATAGTTAGTGGAGTCCTGTGTCTGTCTATCTGCTGGGGTTTATCGTGAGCTTTGTGTCGGGCGGTAAAAGATGTGCTCATGCTCGGCCAGCGATAAAGGCTTTGCGGAGTTCTGTCGCTCCGTCGACTCCGTAAACATCCAGCGCTGTCTGGCTGGGTATGGTGAAAGCCAACAGCTAATCAGAAGAGTCACCCACTGGGAGCCCCAACATCCACACCCCCCACCCCCACACAAACAGTCTCTCTCTGCCAAAAAATTTCACAAGGTTGCTGCGTTTAGCTTCATGGACGACTAATTCTGTTTGTTTTGAATGGCTCGGCGCTGCGCGTTGACCGGGATGCTTAATTAGCGCTATTATGAAAGCCTGTTTACAAATGAGCTAAGTGATCCTTCTGACAGCAGTGCGGTAAGCTGAAGCCTCTCCACCCAATGCCTTGCCAGAGAGCCGAAGCCTCAGACAGATGAGCGCAGGCAGGGGTTAGCGCTAGCAGCTAATCCATCGGCAGCTGCTGGGTCTCAGTGAACTTCCAGCGGAGGTGTAGGTTTCTAATGAAAAGCCAAGGAGTCGATCCAAGCGACATCACGTGTTAACACTCACTTAAGCACACATTTGTGTTTTCACAAGCATGAAAGTAGAGTAAAAGTAGAGTTTAGTTAGTGAGGTGAGCCATTTCATTCTCTAGTCACTCTGTGATATATCACTGTCCTGTCAAAGACTTTATTTGATCATTTATGCTTGGCAATGTGTTTTCTGTGATTTGACGGACAATAAAGGTGTCTCCAATTTGCTCTCCATATTTAAACTCACAAATAGATTTTGGTCTTTCAAGCAGCGTCTGCATCTTGACGAGGGAAGGACTCAAGTTTTTTTGAACAGTGTTTCTTTCAGACTGCCATTGCAAACCACAGCTGGCCATTGCAAAGATTCTGATTTATTTGACCTCACAGTGTGCTGACCATGAAATGTGCAGCCAATCACTGTAGGATGTTTTGTCGATCCCTGACACATTGTGTCTGTTTATCAGTGACATTCAGTACTGTGCAAAAGCCCCCATTTATTTATTGTTTGCTTTGAATCACCTTGGTGATAACAAAACTACAATTGTTTTCCTGTCTTATCTTTAGTATATTGATGAGATTAAATTAACTAAATGAAAACAAATGTTTTTTCTAAAGATACAAGGAGCCTAGATAAATGAGTTCCAACCACTGTGCATTCAGCACCACCAGTATACTGATCAACGCCTGATCATCTGGAATCATCTGCTCCTGTTTATTCAGTGGTTCAGGACTTCAGTTAGATGCTCTTTGTTCTGCTTGAATGGTTCAGGGACTGGACTGAAAATGAGAGTCTTTAAAAGTCCTTCAAGAAGAATTGTACCTTGAGACCACATTAGAAATCAGGGGAGGCTCAAGACTTCTCCACCCAATGTTGGAATATTTTATAGAATTTCCGAAGTGCAGTTTTACATTTGTCACTTGTTAAGATGATGTGATTGAGCGGATCAGCTCCTCTCGTCGCATCAGTCCTAGTTGTAACTGGTTTCCGAGCTGCTCACGACCCTGAACTGGGGTCACATTAGTGCTTTAAGCTGTATAATAATGGGGACTCACTGGGGCGTGCAAAATTAAACATTTCACTCCAGTCTCTCACCAACGTTCATGAAAAACAATCCAAACAAAAACTCCAAAGCTCCACACATCTCACTCTACTGAGAGGACTTAATATTTCTGTCTGTCTCTCTGTCTGTCTGTCTGTCTGTCTGTCTGTCTGTCTAGCTAGCTAGCTAGCTAGCTACCCATTTATCCTTCCATTTGTCAGGCTGGCTGTTGGTCAGTCCATCTGTCTGCCCACCTGTTAGTTCATTTATCTATCCGTCCATCCGTTCATTCATCCTTCCATCCATATATTTACCTCTCTATCTATTAAATACCCACTATAATGGCACACTGCTATGTGTGTGTGTGTGTGTGTGTGTGTGTGTGTAGCGCATTGGTGTGTGCGTGTGTGTGTGTGTGTGTGTGTGTGTGTGTGTGTGAACAATATTTCAGGCTTTTGGGCTAAACTGAAATAACATGCTGGATGTTTCTGTGTCCTTCACATGAAACCTGTATGTGGAAGATAGGTGCCAATGTTCATGATTAGATGTTCAGAATAAGCTAATTACATACAAAACTAATTACCTGCTTCTATACACCAGAATGGAGGTATTGTTCCATAAACACCTCAATAAACATCTATAAACACATCATATTCTATGCTAAGAAATAGTTCATAAATTACCTCAATAAACGATCCTATATGCTAGAATGTGAAATAGTCCATGGATTAATTCAATAATTGCTCTTGTATGCTAGAATACAAGACATTAGGCAATAAACCTTTTATAGGCTAAAACTATTCAAAATGTCCTTCTAAACTCCTGTTTATGCTAGAATAGTAGGTATTAGTCCTTAAACTGCCTCAGCAGAGGCTCCTGTGGGAGAGAATAGATGTGAGGTAGGTGGCCCTGGTGAGGTTTGTCAATGTAAATTCCTCTGTTTGGCCTTGGTCTTTGTTGCAGGTCTGAGCGCTCATTGTTTGCTTTTCTGTGGTTCTAATGCCTGCTCGCTCCTGGAGCTTTAAGAGATGATTTGTCTGGTGCGGTGCTGTGTTCTGACCCCTGCCTGCGATGCTCAGATTGTCCCTAATAGAGCAGCTTTGAACATGCGATCTGCCTCTCAGCCTCAGACACTGCAGAAAAAGATGCCAATCTGGAGCTTATATCTGTAGTTTAAGTGGGAAAAACACAGCATTTCCTCTAATGGAACCGAAAGGCAGTAGGGCTCAGAAAATCCTTAAATCAGCCGGAACCACGGGACCTTCCTGAAGAGGAGCTCTCTCCATAGAAGATGCTGGACCTACTGAATGGAGCTGTGTTATGATTTGCAACCAAGACAGGTGTACCAGGATTGCAGGATCTGTCCATCCATCAATTTGTCTAACTAACTGTCTGTCTGTCTGCCTGTCTGTCTGTCTGTTTGTCCATCCATCCATCCATCCATACATCCATTCATCCATTCATCCATTCATTCATCCACCAGTCCATCTATCTGCACATCCACCCTCCCGCCTGTTTACCTGTCCATCTATCTACATCTTAGTCCATCAGTCCATCAATGTATCAGTGTATCAGTAGTGAAGGATGTGTGGAATGCGGTCAGTGTTGAGCTGTTGTATCCCGACTGAAGGACTGTGATCAAAAGCTCATCACATCTGCAGCAGATGCATCTTCAATCGAACATTTTCAATCACGCTAAAGCAATGAGATGCCTTCAGTTCACTGAGGACAATTCTAAATCTCCTTGAGAATTCCAGCTATACACTGTACTCAAATTCCTGCCTCCTGAGGTTCCCATGGCTCCAGGATCACTTTCAGTTGGACCTTCAGGCCTTTCTGCTTTTGGAGACCTTTGCATTTTGCATCTTTGCAAATATCAATATATTATAGCTAAACTTCAGCCAACGCAAATAATATTAGTTTATAAATGACCTCAATCAATGCTCTTACACAATATAATAATAGAGAGAAACAGAGATATTAAACCATAAATGACCTCAATAAATGCTCCAGTGCACTAGTCTAGAAGATACTAGTCCCTAAACCACCACAATAAACACTCATACAATACAATTAGAGATATTAGTCCATGAACATCTCAATAAATGCCCCTGTACAGTAGAGTATGAGATTTTAGTCCATAAACCACCTCAGTGAATGATTCTATACACTAGAATAAGAGACATTAGTCATAAATGACATCAGTAAATGTTCCCATATGCCATAATAGGAGATATTAGTTGGTATAGCTTTTAATATCTAAAGTTTTTGAACAGGGAGAGAAGCCCACTTCGCTGTTTAGCCCTAAAATTCAAACAATAAAAACTGCGTCTCTTTCTCCTAAGGAACTGAGAAGCATAAATTTAGTAACAATGAAGAACTTCAGGTCTTTACGGGACATCCTGGGGGATGCTCCCGCCATCCTGTCCTGATACATACGGTGGAGCCTGCCGAGTTTGTGCTCTCCTTGTATTATGGGCTGCGAAGCCGCTATATTTTATTCATGGCAGTTGGCAGGATGTGTATACGCGGAGAGATGCGAGCGTCGTTTTCACTCTGGCGGCTGTCAGGAGGGGGAGGAGCGACCCAGTCCGGGACGCGCCGCCGCTTTCAAAGTCTCCCTCATAATATTCACTAAATAATTTAAACGCATGTGACAGGTATCTGCGATAGGTGTCACCCTGCATCTCTGCCTCTTTTAGCATTCTTTATTCCTCCTTTACTCCCCTCTCTCCTTTCTTTCCTCACCCCTCCCTCCGCCTCCCCCTGCTCTGTGATTCCCGTGCCCCAAAGCTAAAGAGTCACAGAGACGCATCAGAAGTGGTTGGCGGCGTTGGCGTCATTATTTTCGTGTACATATTGAGTTCCGGCACGTACGGGGAACCCGGTGAGGGGAGAAAAATGAGCTTTTTATTCGGTCTCTGTCGCCGCAATTGTTCTCCCGCCTCTGCTCAGAGCATTTTAGATACAATACCATCAGCACCTTATTGTTTTCCTGTCTGGCTGAATCTCAGCTGAGATTCCCCTCATGAACGATGACGGAGGAGCTTCCACAAAGTCTTTTAGCTTCATCACTGGAGCTTTTGATCACATTCACAGCCACAAAACAATCAGAGCCTGTCTACCGTGCATAGTCACACACACATATACATAAACAAAAACACACACACACATTCACATTCATACACACACACTCACATGCACACACAGTGACACAAACGCACACACATATACTATATATATATGTCTGTGTGTGTGTGTGTGTGTGTGTGGGTGCACCTCTCATTTCTTCATATATTTATTCATACATTTCCAGTGCAGTCCCTGAACCTGACCAGTTTCAGAGGAATGTTTTTGTTGGATAAGACACACAGTGTCCTACGTATGAATCATTAAAGCAGAACAAAGAGCATCTAACTGAAATCCTGAACCAGTGAAGAAACAGGCGGTGATCAGTATACTGGTGGTGCTGTATGCTGTATGAGTGGTTGGAAGTGCTTTATCTAGTATTTACACTGAGGAACATAAGTATTTGAACACCCTGCAATTTTGCAAGTTCTCCCAGTTAGAAATAATAGAGGGGTCTGAAATGCAGGAAATCAGGAAATTACTGTGTATGATTTGTAAAGAACTTATATGTATTGCATTACTGCACATAAGTATTTGAACACCTGAGAAAATCTGTGTCAATATTTAGTACCAAATCCGTTGTTTGCAGTTACAGAGATCAAACGTTTCCCATAGCTCTTGACCAGGTTTGCACACACTGCAACAGGTACTTTGACCCACTCCTCCACACAGATCTCCTCTAGGTCTGTCAGGTTCTAGGGCTGGTGCTGAGCAACACAGAGTTTCAGTTCCATCCAAAGATTTTTGATTTGATTTAGGTCCTGAGATTGGTTAGGCCACTCCAAAACCTTGATATGCTTCTTACAGAGCCACTCATTGGTTTTCCTGGCTGTGAGCTTCGGGTCATTGTCATGTTGGAAGACCCAGCCATGAGCCATCTTCAGTGCTCTGACCGAGGGAAGGACGTTGTTGCTCAAAATCCCACAATACATGGCCCCATTCATCCTCTTCTTAATAGAGTGCAGTTGTCCTGTGCCCTTTGCAGAAAAGCCCCAGAGCATGATGTTTCCACCCCCATGCTTCACAGTAGGGAATGTGTTCTTTGGATGCAACTCCTCCTTCCTTTTCTTCCAAACATGAGTGAAGTTTAGACCAAAAAGTTCTATTTTGGTCTCATCTGACCACATGACTTTCTCCCATGTCGCCTCTACATCATCCAGATGGTCATTGGCAAACTTCAGACAGGCCTGAACATGTGATGACTTGAGCAGGGAACCTTCTGTGCAATGCTCCTCCCGTGTAGTTCTGGGCTGATTCCTCACCTTTCTTATCATCAGTGATACCCCATGAGATCTTACATGGAGCCCCAGTCTGGAGAGACTGACAGTCGTCTTTAGTCTCTTCCATTTTTTGACAATTGCTCCAACAGTTGATCTGTTTTCACCAAGCTGTTAGGCAATAGCCCCGTAGCCCTTTCCAGCCTTATGGAGGTCCACAATTGTGTCTTTGGACAGCTCTTTGGTCTTGCCCATGGTAGTAGTTGGAGTCTGACTGACTGTGGGGTGGACAGGTGTCTGTAAAGAGCTCAGACAGGTGCTACTAATCAGGATTACTAAGGGGAGTAGAGGTGGATTTCTTAAAGGCAGAGTAACAGGTCTTTGAGAGCCAGAATTTTTGCTGATTGACAGGTGCTCAAATACATATGTGCAGCAGTGCAATACAAATACATTCTTTACAAATCATACAATGTGATTTCCTGATCTTTTTTCCTACATTCTGCCTCTTACAGTGGGAATGCACCTACAATGTGAATTTCAGACCTCTACATGATTTCTAAGTGGTAAAACTTGCAAAATCGCAGGGTGTTCAAATATTTATGTTTCTTACTGTATGTAGTATTTTTGCACCAAAAAGGAGATTCCAAAAAAATCTAAAGAAATGAGGGTTGGCTCAAGACATCTGCAGGCGAGATGATCTCGTTTGTCTCTCCAGGACTGGGTTAGTCTTCTTCTACTCTTCTTCACTTGGACCAACACACCTTGTAGCTCTTAGGTACCATCATAAACATATTTCAGTTTATATTGGTGACATACTGTACCTGTTTTCTACCTCTGAGCTCCAGGGGCCTGACTGTGGTCCAAGAAGTCTGATGTCCAGCCTAGTTTGGTGGTTCCTCCTCAAACACACCCTCCTCTTGATGAACAGGTGTGATGAACCGGTGTGTATGAGACAGTAAGTCATCACACAGCTGGACATCACTGCCTCTGGTTTTGAACACTACCTCTGAACTGCTGAAACTCCACTTTTCTGGCTGTGGTACTGTTAATGTTATTAACATTACAGTATAACAGTATATTATTAACAAAATATTAATACTTTTAGTCTTTTAGTGTGTGTGTATGAAGCTCTGTGTCCTCCTTCACTATGAAAAGAACAGCATGTCCAAACATTTGCATGATTCTGTGTGTATAATCATTTCTCTCTCTCTCTCTCTCTCTCTCTCTCTCTCTCTCTCTCTCTCGCACCATATGATTGACCATATGGCTGTGTCATGATTAGGGCGGAGTGTGTGTGTCTGAGTGTGTGTGTGTGTGATTGTGTGTGTTCATTACTCTACCTGCACTAATAAAGGTCACCCTGCTGTGAGTAACATGTTGAAGCAGAAACACACACTGCGCTAAACCATCTGGATTTACTGTAGGAACATAGCAGCACACACACACTTTATGGAATACTTATGAATGACGTTTTTATTACTATATTTAGATGGATGGATAAATGAATGGCCAGAGACACAGACAGGTAGGCAGACAGGCGGATGGATGGATGGATGAATGGATGGATGAATGGATGGATGGATGGATGGATGGATTTGATAGACAAATAGATAGAAGCGAGTGGGGGTCCATGCTAACTTAAAAAGTGAATGCGAGCCATTCGGCAATCCCATCCATCTTCCTCGCCAACATTCACTCCCTGCACAAGTCTACATTTAGCTCCACCCAGTAAAGCACCCAATACAAGTTCAGAGACTGTTGTTCTTATGTGTTTATGTTTTTCTATGGCTATTAGCAACATGCAACGTGTACCAAAGCAACTGTGATTCATGATCATATTTATTTGCACATGTAACTTCTTTTCTGCAACTTTGCAAAGAACCGGTCAACTACTGTATTTATCCCCACTCTAGTTTTTGGGAATTGTACTGAACATTATCTCGTCTTGCTGTTATTGTTGCTCTTGTGTTCTTTTTTCAGCTTTTTGTCCTGTGTGTCAAATGTCCTGTGTGTCAAAAACCTAGATAGATAGATAGATAGATAGATAGATAGACAGACAGACAGACAGACAGACAGACACAGACACAGACACAGACACAATCACAGACAGACAGACAGACAGATAGATAGATAGATAGATAGATAGATAGATAGATAGATAGATAGACAGACAGACAGACAGACAGACAGACA
>JBBPDH010000031.1:14304738-14318004 GCA_037974565.1 Clupeocharax schoutedeni
CCCGCACTGTCCAGGCCCCCCGCGGCTGAGACCGGGCCTCGAATACCCGCCCCGTGATTTACTACGGCCTTCTTGGTCCTGCAGGCGTCTGAGAGGAGCTGCGATGCTTGGCGACAGTTCCTGACAAATTATTGATAAAATTCGGGAAACATCTTGTAAAAAAAAAAATTACAATTGGTAAAATCAAGGGCACTGTTTAATGATTAATGGTCACTGAAGTGCTTTGGTGTATTTTCAGGGTAAATTAAGGGTTAAGAATATTTTATGTAAATTGTGTTTCATAGTAAAATATTCCCACAGGTCATGTGACCTTTTAGTGGTTCTCCCCCCTCCTGCAGGTCTGTATCTGTCCAGTTCTGGAACTAAAACAGAGGCAAGATTTTACTGAAGATTGTAAAATTACATGATTTTTTGATTTGTTTTATAAACAGATAACCCAAAGACAAAATGTGTTCAGACCCTGACACACATCATCATGATCGTTCTGAGTTTACATTGTTTGTCTACATTTAATATCTATATTTTATTTTTTTTCTATTTTTCTATTTTTCTATTTGTATCTTAATTTTTGTTGCTTCTAACTTTGTTCTGTCCAATTTCGGCCGTGACAAAGCAAATTTCCCACTTGTTAGATTAGATTAGATTAGATTAGATTAGATTCCACTTTATTGTCATTACACATGTACATGAACAAGGCACTGAAATGCAGTTTAGGTCTAACCAGAAGTGCATTAAGCAGCAAGTGCAGGATAAAGGTCTAAGTTATAAGTTATGAGTATACATAAGGTGATATGTACAAGAAGAAACGGAATAACATTTACAGGTTGATGTACAGTAGTATGAATATAATATACAGTTTGTATTAACTATTACAAGTAGGTGAACAATTTTACAGATTGCTACAGTGATCATAAATATGCAATGGATATGAAGAAAATGTACAGTTTAATGATCTACTCTTCTGGGATTGATGTGTAAGTGCAATGGATATATACATTTACAAGTGGGCATGTATGTGGGGCTAATAACAGTTTATCTTATATGAAACAGAATGAATGATGTCAGTTATTTATTTAGACATTAAATAAATGACATAAAGAAAAAGTTCCAACTGACCTGAAATACAGAAGGAGGGATGCAGCATCTCGGCAGCGCTGCTGTTGTCGTGTTTACTCTCATCAGTAACAGTGTTGATGTTACATATTTTATTGATGCCATACTGATGTATACGTTTGATGTGAATCGGTGCAACAAAATAACAAATGAATAAAATAACACAAAGAACAGCAGCTTCCCTGAAACACAGTGTTTATTAGGCTCTTAATCAGGACCGTCACCGTCGCAGAATTGATTAGTCAGTAGCGATCGATTGATTCATTGATTTAAAAGTGCCACTACTGGTGATGTCACTGTTACAGTAGTGCTGATTACGTAATGACACCTGAATTTACTGTAGTGTTTACTGTAAAGACATCAGGACAGATCTGTTTACAATAAAACCAGAGTTAATACACACATATTTACAGAAGAGCTTGACTTGTGTCCTGGTATTATGATCTTTCTGGGGACTGTCTATTGTCCAGCAAAATGTTGTAATTTATACAGATTTATCAGAAAACGTGCACACACACATGCACACGCACACACACACACACACACACACACACATGCACGCATACACACACACACACACACACACACATTCACACTCTGCGAGTGTGGGAAAGGATGTGTGTGACATGCTAAAAGCCCACTGGACGCCGACTTTCTAACACACTCAGAGTCGAGGGAGTTCATTATAAAACACACACACACACACACACACACACACACACACACACACACACACACAGACTGTTTACTGTTCCAGCGTTTTACAGAAGAAAGCATTATAGATGTTTGCATAAGGAGACCTCACACATACAAACACACACATACACGCACACAAACACACTCTCACACACACACACACACACACACACACACACACACACACAGCTATGTCATTGAAAGACAGCTTGTTTTTCTGAAGTTTGAACGAAAGACTTTAAACTGAAGGACATTCGTCAGAAACATTTCACCTTTCAGAACAAAACAAATGGCAGTTTTAGAATTCAGGTCGAGCAAGGTTCAGAATCCAACAGTGGGGCTCTCTCTCTCTCTCTCTCTCTCTCTCTCTCTCTCACTGCACTGTTACACAACTAACAACTCACACACACATGTTCACCTTCAAATCCTCCAACATTTCAGTCGACAGAAGAGAAACCTGAATAATATTATAATATATTGTTTTATAGTATTATTGTATTGTTGTATACGGCAGTAAATCTATAAATATATATAGTAGTGCCAGTATATGTATTGTATATTGTAGGTATTTGTATATATATTTGTTTATATATTTATATGTATAGTTGTGATAGTACATGCGTAGTATATTATAGTTCAATATTGCAGTAAAAGTATGATACACTGTGTACTTCAGGACCTCTGGCAGCCTCATAAAGAGCAGATTATGTTGTTTATGTTGGTTTGTTGTTTTTTTTTTTTTGGTTGAGTCTCCAGTTGCTAGAAAGGGCTGGAAAAGTCTCTTGTGTTCCTTCATACCTTGCAATCAGCCAAACGAAACCCAAATCTGTGAAGAGATGAGTTCCAGGTCACAACCCTGTCCTGCCGTTTTCTCCTCCGTTAGTGTTGGGGGTTTCTGAGGCTCCTCTGCAGATTCCTCTCTTGTGTGAGATGTTGGCGGAACTCCACAGGGATGAGGTTCTCTGGGTTCTCTCGCTCGTCTTGTTTGTTGAATTACACGGTCTGTTTGGTTTCCGCCTGTTGACCTTTGACCCTACATTGTGCGAGGTCGTTAGGCCGCATTTTTCCAGAAGCTCGCTCTGTTTTTCCACAGATCTGGATTTTCCTGCTCCACACGTTTCCCAGTGCCGTCCTGCAGCTTCTCAGCGGGGTTTAAATCTGCGCCGCTAAAAATAATCGGCTCCTGGCTCGGACGTGCAGTTCTATAAATCTTTAATTGGTACAGAACAGGGGAGCCCAACCCTGGTCCCGAGGGTCCAAAACCCCGGGGACCTTCAGCCCGATTCTGACACAAATGAAGCTGCAGATTCTTCTGAGGGCCTCTGTTAGCCGGACGAGGTGTTCGGTTAGGGCCGGAACCAAAGTGTTACTAGACCAAGAGGTCATGGGTTCGAATCCTACCTGGGTCCCACCACCACTGGGTTCCTGAGCAAGACCCTTAACCCCAAGTTGCTCCAGGGAGAGACTGCCCCCTGTAGGTAGGGAATGGAAGTCGCTTTGGATAAAAGCGTCTGATAAATGCCGTAAATGTAAACTGAAGCTAGTTCTTTCCAGGCCTGCAGTAACAGTGGGTCGTTTGTGACTCTTGGTCTATTAATAGTGTAAAGCTGGAAACAGCTGCTGTGTGGTATGAGCTTTAAGGGTTAATGACGCCAGATTAAAGCCGCTCTCGGACGAGGTTTTCTTTTCTGTCTTCTGTTCTGGAGCTCTGGCCTGCAGTGCTGAGAACCACCACTGTGATCTGGCCACTGTAGAGGTGAGACATTTTCCACCTCCGCGGATTCCTGACTGCTCTCACTGCTTAATTAGGCCGAGGACACGGTGCCAGAGATGCTGCGCGGATGCAGTCCGGATTAGGCTGGAGCATTAGGCTGGAGAGGGCAGCGTGTTCGTCCTGCGTGTGATCTGGATCTCGCAGCTCTGCGTGTTTCAGCCTCATTAGCGTATTGTTCTATAACGGCGTCCTCCAGCAGTGATCTGCCGCGTTCCCTTCAGTTTCCTTTGCAACAATTATGGCACTCGAGGCTCTTTTTTCAAGGACCACAGCTTTTTTTTTTTAATGAATATTCATACAATACATGAAGCAAATAGAATTAATGTGGAGTTTCAGGACAGGTAGAGAAACAAGTCAAATATTAAATATAAATAAGAGGCATTTTTCTCAGGTTATTGCTGTTGTAATGTGTGGAAGTGTTATACACTATTGACCAACATGTGATTTAAAATTGCAAATAGAAAAATGTTTGCATATAAATGCTTATAAATCCTTTATTATACCTTGGAAACATTACACTACACTCTTTCATTATTTGACACCTGCTGCAATTAAAACAGTGATGTTCTGAGCAGAGTGTGTATTTCATCCATCAGAAACTGAATTAGGAGTGAAGCTGCTGGAATACGGACAATAGAAAAGGGGTTTTTGATTATCGCCAAGATACCATGCGATTAACGGCGTTAAAAAAAATTAATCGATGCCCACCTCTAATATATATATATATATATATAATGGTAGTTATGCAGCTTTAGCATATTACATATGAGATCATATATTTATTGTTATTGTATATTGTAGTGGTAGTATATTACAGATATAGTACATGACATATTTATTAACTCTAGACATTTGCTTATTAACACTTTCTTCTTTTTTCCTGTATTCTAAGTTCATTGTTTTAGATAGAAATCACTTGATGAATCTCGTTCATTTCATCCTTCACTCCAGGAGGGTTCGTCCCCACCCCCAAAATTAGAGTCATCCCTCCCCCCTCCACACCTCAGAGTGCCCTGTTGTAAACGACCATTTGCCTTTAAAAAACCTGCCACTGAATGTTCTCCACAAATCACTCTCCCTTCCCCCTTTCCCTCCCTTTATTATCCTCATTAATGCTCACCCTCTTCATTCTGAAAATGCATGTTTTGGTGAAACTGTAAGTCAACGGAGATGACAAGGACAGATTGTGGAAATGTGGGTGGAGGAAGCATCGTGAGAAAGTGGTAGATTAACCTCAGTGACCCGCTCCATCCTCCCTCCAGTCTCGGGCTCTGGGAATGAGCTCACTCCAAAATAAATTGCAGCCAGTGGGGAAAAAAGAGGAAGAAAATGACCAGGCTTGGGAATTGGGATCAAAGCGCTAGCTAAAATAGCAAACGGTAATTAATATAACGTGCAGAACAGGTAGGGAATCAAACACACTTCCAGTTTGCTGTATGTGTGACGGCGGTAAGGCCCTTCATTAGTCTGCTGCAGCTCAGATCACAGCTATAGGCAACTACATTTGATGTTGGCAACAAATACGACGCTTTCTGTCAAGGGACACATCAAGCAGAGGCAAATTAGCAAAAATTATTCAGGGTAGTGGACAGGGTAGCGTAGTTCTTTCCTCTGCTTTCTCCTCAGCTTTGTTTTTCTTTGCCACCCAGAATGGGTAGCAGCCCGCGCCCGGCTTTATAGATCGGACAGGGCGTGCGGGAAGGTAGAGCCGAGAGTAATTGTTTGTGACGTGTTCGGGGGCCTCACAAGTGGAGTGGTTTACAGTACAAGAAGGAAAGATCAATCAGAAATCCTGTGGAATTAACATTGCGGTATTCTGTGGCAGTCCCTTCTTTAAAGGTTCGCCGGCAGGGTCATTTCTCTTGAGGACTGCATCTGAGGAAAAAGGGGGCCTTCTCTAATCTTGTGTTTGTTTTTTTCCCACAGAAGCAGCCCGATGAAGTGCCGAGGTGTGGATGCAATGGGCTCCATGTGGGCAGTGATCTGGGGGTGGACTGCACTCCTCCTCTGCTCTTGTAGCACCTCCTTAGCTTCCATCACCTACAAACTGCGAGAAGAGCAGCCACCTAACACTCAGGTTGGAAGTCTCGCAGCTGACAAGGGCCTGCCTGATTCTGGCCATCTTTACAAACTCGAGGTGGGCGCCCCCTACCTGCGAGTGGATGGCAAGACGGGGGACATTTACACCACAGAGGTCCCGATAGACCGGGAGACGCTCAAGGATTGCCGCAACTTGTTTGAGGGGGATCCCTGCTACCTGGAGTTTGAGGTATCCATCACGGATCTACTGAAAGGCACTGGGCCACGGCTTATCGAAGGCCGCATCGAAATCGAAGATGAGAATGATAACACCCCGCAGTTCTCTTCGCCCATCCTAGAATTGTCCATTCCGGAGAATACCTACGTGGGGGCGCACTATCCCATCCCGGTGGCCACAGACAAAGATGCAGGAAGCAACGGGATTGCAGATTATAAACTGAACTCGGGCTCAGATGCGTCAAACCTGTTCAGCCTCCAGGTGGCAGATAGTTCAGATGAAAAGGTGCCACAGCTAATTGTGCTGGGCAACCTGGATCGTGAGCAGCGGGACACCTATGACCTCAGCATCAGGGTGATAGATGGTGGAACGCCACCGCGCTACAGCAGCGCCCTCCTCAGGATCACCATTACTGACACCAACGACAACGTGCCCAAATTTGAACGCTCACACTACGAGGGAGAACTGGCCGAAAACACACCTGTGGGTCAGTCAGTATTACAGGTATGTCTTTCTGTTCCTCCTTTCTGTTCTTTTCTGTTCCTGAAATTCTCTTCATTTGTTGTTGACATAGCAATAACCAAAGTATTATGGTTCTGGTTCGCTTAGCACTGATGTATCAGCAGACTTGTACAGAGTCAAGAAATCTCAACACTGATTGTGTTTGATGGCTTCTCAGTACTGTTAGCTTGAACTGCAAGTGTTGGCAAAGATGAAGGAGAATTTCCACCTTCCGAAGGTGTTATTCTATAAGAAGTTACGACTTACGACTCGTGCCGTGCTTTGGCAAACGCCTTTATGCTTTCTTTCATGATTTATACCATAGCCTTACGCCGGCAGGGGTGAAATTGCTTCTGTTCAACATTGCATCATCACCCCACAGCATCATAAGATTACGCCCCTGGCAGGGTGTTACATTTACAGAAGTGCTTGGCAGGGTTTTACTCATTCAAGGGTATAAAACAGTGAAAGCATACCCTGTCGGACACTAAAGAGTAACGGCATGGAGGCAGCCATGCTTCAGACTGACATTGTTCTTATTACACTTGTACAGGCTAGTGGCACCAAGGGGAATGACATCATTTACATGTTTTTTCTAACCTGTAAAATGAGGGTTCAGGGATGCTCGCAGTGATTCCCTTTTGTCAGGAAATGCTTGTTAAATCTGTCAGCAGGTGTGTGCTATAGTGTGGCAGCTCTGGAGTGAGTGTCGGAGGAGTTTGACAGCTGAAGTGTTCTTCCCTCCCGGGTTTTAGTCTCAATGTGCTCGCCTACAGAAACAGGCAAGGCCAATCATATTTACCCTGCCTATCGATCCACTCCTCGCGATTCCTTTAAACACTCACTTTACCAAACAGAAGTGAGGTATTGACCGCCCGCAAGCATTGCATTCTGAATTGCCGTGTAAACGGCCGCGAGACCTGGATACTTTCCAAGAGCAATCCGAGACAAGTGTCCACGCATAAAATTGTTTTAAAGACTACTAATCTCTCCATCAACAATTAATCCATTGCAAAAAAGTTGTTTTCAAAGTGTATGTCAAGAAACCTCCCCACCCCGTCCCAGTCTCATAATCGCTCAGTGGAGCATTAGTGTGTGTAAGCTATGCTGGTATTAAAATGCTTAATTTTATAATTTCACTGGACTAGACATTTTGATGGAGTGTTTCAGTTTGTTGAGAGAAATGCTCTTCAAACACACATTAGATGAAATGAATTCCCAGCTTGTTTGGCGGATGAAACAGAGTGACTCATATAGAGCAATAATAACTTAAGCCTCATGAATAATCTTATGACTGCCTCAGATTAAAGCTGTGCTCTCTAATGCATGGACTGAAGCCACACTGGTTTTAGAATGAGGGAGAGAGAGAGAGAGAGAGAGAGAGACAGACAGAGAGAAAGAGAGAGAGCAACTATGAGCACTAACACTAACCGTGTTGACATAAATGACCATTGCAGTGAATGCAAATTCTGAAAGCATCATTTTCTAAAGTCCAACTGCCATTAAGATTACGAATTTATTAGAGAAATTATGTGGAAGAGTGGAAGTCTTCAATTTAACCTTCAATTAAATCAAACCACAATTGATTGGATGACCAATTGAGCTTGCAAGGGCTCGTTTGTACTCTGACTTTCTATATATTCAAAAACAATTTGTGTTATTTTATAAATTAATGGCTTCTTAAAACTAAGTACACTCATTAGGCAGAGCTGGCCATCCTCTTTATTCCCTGTTGGGCTGTGCCAGGACCAGCTTAGTCGCTTAGCAATGCTAATGGTGGTAAGAAACAGAAACTGTTAAGGAGCCAAAGCAATGTGGCTAAAATGTACTTGACATCGGTTTTGTGGAAAGCTCTGCTCATTTATTAATTAGCCTAATGCACTTTCAGGACAAGCTGTCACGTTCTTTTCTGAGCGTTTAAGGTGTAATTTTGGAACAGATTACAAACTGTAGGTCGGACTTGTCCACTGCCCTCCTTCTCGTTCTGTAATGGCCTCCACTGAGCCAGTGCTTTTTAATAATGCGAGGAACCGAACGTTCTGCCTCACTTACCTGGGCATGTCATTGATGTGAGTGACACCGGTATTTGACATTCAGGTGGATCCTGTCCTAGTGTGGGAAATGGAAAGCGTGGTACTGTGAGTGGCATAATTTCTGTATAGATTCTGTTGAAAGATGATTATGCCACTCTTAATCTCTTAAAAGGCACCGCATAGGTGAAGTGTATGAAAAAGCAATGCATCGTGGAACATTTTACTTGTTTCAGTGCCTGAAAATGCCAAATACGGCTGACACTGTAGATACTCCAGACATGTGTTTCAGTTGTTTAAGCATGAATACTGAAAACTGTCATTGGTACGATTATGCAATATTGATATAAACACATTCTAAAGTCTGGAGATCTGGAATTTTGAAAAACAAATCTGTCAGTGAAGGCATGTTTATATGTTAACATGGTACATTAAGCATGTTGCATGTGCAGGTGTTTTCTTACTTAAATTAAAAATAATAGCAAAAATCAAGCATTGTATCAAAATAAGTGAATGTATCCTCAAATATTACATGGCTTTTCTAACATCTACTTCTAAGCTTATTCTTAGCATTTGACAGTGCTGTTTTATGTTGAATATGCTCATGATTGTTCTTTTTCTTTCCATGCACTAGGTGAAGGCCAACGATGATGACCTGGGTCTTAATGGACAGGTGACCTACAGCTTGCACCAGCCACCAACCATCGTGCAGCGTCTTCTCCACATCGACCACAACACAGGTGTTATCCAGGTCAAAGGTGCGATAGACCGTGAGGAGGTTCCACTGCTCAAGTTCAACGTCTTGGCCAGAGATAACGGCCCACAGGCCAAGAGCTCCAAAGCCACTGTGACCATCACAGTGAAAGATAGGAATGACAACGCACCATCGATCAGGATCCGAGGCTTTGGTCTCGTTGCTCATGAGGATGGAATTGCCAATGTTTCTGAGGACATGCCTGTGAATACACCTGTGGCTCTGGTGGAGGTTTCAGACAGGGATGAAGGTGAGAACGCTGTGGTGACTTGTGTGGTGGCGGGAGATGTGCCCTTCCAGCTACGTTCAGCCTCAGATGCTAGCAGCAAGAGGAAGTATTTCCTCCAGACTACTACACCACTGGACTATGAGCGGATCAAGGAATACAGGATTGAAATTGTGGCCGTGGATTCTGGCAACCCTGCCCTCTCCAGTACCAACTCACTGAAAGTACAAGTGACGGACATGAATGACAATGCTCCAGTTTTCTCCCAGTCTGTGTATGAGGAGAACTTTCCAGAGGAAAACCAGCCTGGTGATAAAGTTCTGGATGTAGTAGCTACAGATGCTGACAGTGGCTCTAATGCAGAGTTGACCTACACCTTAATCGCAGATTCAGCCACCAAGGGGCTTTTTGAGATCAATCAGAACACTGGAGAGGTCAGAGTGATGAACCAGCTGGACCGCGAGTACAAGGAACGCTACGAGTTTCATGTGGAAGCTGCAGACAAAGGGGTACCAAGCTTGAGGGGTACAGCCACAGTAGTAGTAAAGGTTCTTGACCGCAATGACAATGACCCGAAGTTCATGCTGAGTGGTTACAGCTTCTCTGTTCTGGAAAACATGCCCCCTCTGAGTCCTGTTGGAATGGTCACAGTCATAGATGCAGACAAGGGTGAAAATGCCATTGTGCATCTGTCTGTGGTACCGGACAATGGCAAGTTTGTGATTCAGAATGGAACAGGAACCATCCTCTCTAGCATCTCCTTTGACAGGGAGAAGGAAAGTACATACACATTTCGGTTGAGGGCTGTGGATAGAGGGGACCCTCCTCGTTCATCCTACGTGGGTATAACCATCAATGTACTGGATGAGAATGACAATGCTCCTTATGTTACCAAGCCTTCCAACTCATCCTACAAGTTCCTGCAGCCATTAACGAGCCCAGACACTCGTGTGGAAAAGGTAGAGGCGGAAGACATAGACACTGGGCTAAACGCTGAGCTTGTTTTTAGCATCACTGGGGGCAATCCTCATGGACTCTTCCGCATATCTCCCACTGATGGGGAGATCACTCTGGCCAAAGAATTCACCCGCAAGCACAACGGCCTTCATCGACTGGTAGTAAAAGTTAGTGACAAGGGCAAACCTTCCCGGTACACGACTGCTTTGGTCCACATCTTCGTCAACGAGACCATCAGCAATGTCACTTTAGTGGAGTCTCTGGTCGGCCACAGCCTTTACACTTCTTTGGACATGGACATTGCTGGGGATCCAGCCTACGAGCGAGTCCAGCGCAATAACATTCTGTATGGAAGCCTTGCAGGAATTGCTTTGGTCATCCTCGTCATTGTGGTAGTGGTAGTGATCATTCACCGCTTGCATAAAGAGACCAAGAGCGGATATCAGGCTGGCAAGAAGGAGACAAAAGACCTTTATGCTCCAAAGCAGGGTCCCAAAAGCAACAAGAGCAAGAAGGGCAAGAAGGGCAAGGCACCAAAACCAGCAAAACCTTTGGAGGAAGACGAAGAAGCCAGCCTTCAGAAAGGTTTAAAGTTCAACCTTATGACTGATAGTGTTAGTGACAGTCCCAGGATCCACCTGCCCTTGAATTACCCCCCAGGAAGTCCTGATTTGGGCCGCCACTACCGTTCAAATTCCCCCTTGCCCTCAATTCAGCTACAGCCTCAGTCCCCCTCTGCCTCCAAGAAGCACCAGGCAGTGCAGGACCTGCCAGCCACCAACACCTTTGTAGGAACTGGGGACAACAACTCAACCGGTTCAGACCAGTATTCGGATTACAGCTACAAGACCAACCCTCCAAAATATAGCACCAAACAGGTAGGAGACCACTTCCAAAGCATGGCAGGGTACCACAGCACAGCGTACCACAGCAGCGTACCACACCATCACGTCCACATGAGGTGGACAGAGGGCGTGTATTAAGGGGGCTTGGACTGAAACTTAAACCAAAGGTGCACTGAAAAAAAATGAAAAAAACCCATAAAATCCGCATGTTACATGATCAGAACACACTTATGTGAAGGATCTTGCTTTGAACATGTTTTTTGTTTGTTTTTGTTTTAATTAAAACCCATAGTATGTCACTTTCAATGCAAAATCACACTTGATTTGTTTTATATCATTTTTATCTTTTTTTCATTTATGTTTCAATTCAACACTGGCTACTTTATGTTTTGTGTTCAGTTTAATTTAAAAAAAGGTTTTACATTTTTTTTGTTTTTCTATATTAACTACTGGTGAATGAAGGAAATTAAACTAAACAGAGTTCAGGCGGCGCCGAGGCCTGAGGTCGGGTGAGCAGGTTAAGAGAAAGCACACTTAACACAAACCGCTTTGCACCCTGTCTTTGAAAAATGACTTTAATTACTCTGCCTTCATTTTGTCGGGGGGGAATAGAGTAAATTGTTTGCACAGATTAATGGCAGGTAATTCCGGCTCCTCTCTTCGCCAGCTCCCTGCACACACACTTTACATTTGCTATGCCCGCGGAGAGTGCCTTGCTTAGCGTGCGGATGGGGGTCTGGTTAATAAGGGCTCGTAACTGACAGTGGCAGTGCATTATGAAGCTGCTGGTTTAGCGGCAAGCTGTGAATGATGTTCCACCCGTTCGGGACCGGCAGGCGGTTTTAGTGGGGACCGGTCCCCGTTTGTGCCGTCCTGTAGACTAAACCAAAAATAAACACACCTCCGTTGGGACCTCATGAGTGGACAATCATATGGGAAGGGATTTCTTTTTTTAATTATGCAAGCTGTTCATATGTTAATAACAATGTTTTGTTTATTTGTTTGTTGTTTACCATTGTTATGGTTTGCGTCTGCTCATGTGTGATGACTGTTCGGGTCGGGATGACTCGGGATGATATTTACACGGTGCCGAATCTCGAATGCACAGTAGATGTTTTTTTTTGTGTACACTCAGGCTGTGGCAAATACCTGAAGGTAATCGTGTGGGAAGAGAGTAGCTCTAAAAACACACACTCACAAACTCTCCCTCTCACTCTCTCTCACATACACACACACACAGATAACACACACACTTATGCATGTGCCACACAGCCTGTTTGTGTAACTGACTTTACGTCTGCTGAAGCCTCAGTTCCTGTTCCATTTTCTTTCATCATGTGATTTGTGTTATTTCTCCTAATCCGATTCCATTAATTATTCCCTACACTGTGTTGCAGCCTAATAAATGTACATAGTTTCCGTTTTTATATACGTATATGATAATTAAGAAAAAGTTCTTTTTTCAATAAAAAGATTGTGAATAAGCTGAAATTCAGATCCGGTTGTGAATTTGTTTCAGTCTAAGCAGAGGTTTTTACATCAAAGAGACATGAGAGCTTAAGGTACAGTATTCCATTTTAACATTTCCCATAATCTCATATTATTTTGTTTGTTATTTTGGTTCTCATTACATTGATTTTACTACAACACATCTCTCCAGCAAACTTTAGCTCTAGTCTTGCTGCTCTAACATGCATAAAATATGACCCTCTCTTGTTAAGAGTTAGTTAGTGCTCCGACTGCGAGAACAGCCGTTATTTCAAGGCCTGCAAATTATTAACCAAAGAAAGCTGGAGACTTTGTACTCCACACACACTTCACCGCCCTCACACACACAGTAATTGGCCACGTAGGTCCTGCCAGCTCTTCATCGCAGCCATAATAGACCTGTGTTTATGCAGCAAGCGTGACGTCAAGTTACTGCTTTTCTTCCTTCTCTGAAGAGAGAAAAGTGCCGAACTTCTTACTCTGATCCTCGTGCAGAGTCCAGAACACACTCCTTTACATCACGCTTCCCTCAACACACTCCTTTACATCACGCTTCCCTCAACACACTCCTTTACACCACGCTTCCCTCAACACACTCCTTTACACCACGCTTCCCTCAACACAC
>JBBPDH010000031.1:14427091-14441909 GCA_037974565.1 Clupeocharax schoutedeni
AAATATTACTTTCACCACAATTATCTACCTGGATATTCTCTGCCACACTGAAAGACTTCTCCCAGTGACCTCTGCCTTTGGGGCGGGGTCTGGGTCTGTCTGGGTCGGGGGTTTCTCTCCTCCTCCCTCCATTTCTGAAGCTCATTGTTTTCTTTTTTATGACTTTTCATATGTTTATATAAATTTGTTGTGTGTTTCCAGTGTGTTTAACAGCCTTTTTACAAAGGAGACCTGGCTGTTGTTTCATTTTCAGGCTGAAATGTTCTCTGCTGTATGTTCTCTGCTCCATCTCGCTCCCCCCCTCTCTCTATATATATATGTTCTGTGCTCCGTCTCTCTCTCTCTCTCTGTGCGCGTTGCTTGCTCGGATTCGCCTGGCGCTCTTACGTCACGTGACAGTACATCAAAACACAGGAGGGGGAGGAAGAGCAGAGAGTGCTCCGTGCTGTGACTGGAGAGGCACTTGAAAGTACCGGCACTAAAGTATCGAACTTTTGACACTGGTATCAATCAATATCTATACCAGCTTTGATATCAATAGTATCGATATTTGGATTGATCCGCCCACTACTACCAGGAACCCAGTGATTAAGGTGAGGGCAGTATACAAACCCACAACCTCTTGTTCCAGTGACAAATATCCTACCCTCCACCACCCCATATTCATTTTATCTCACTACTTTGCTCACTTGTCCTTTCCTGTTTATTGCACGTATTTAATCTTATTAATTCTTTTCGAATGATCTCTGTGTGTGAAAATGTGCATGATAAATGTGTGTTAATGATTTTATGACTGACTGTGCATTACTGAACCCATCAGCAGCTACGCTGTTACTTTCAGGTGTTTCTGCTGAATAATTTAACTGAACTGAGACTGAAGGGTTTCATTTCTCTCATAATTTATTAACAGTTTTTGTGGATGTTTTGGTCATGATTGTGAGGGTGGGATGTTCTCACAAACACCAGCAGCTTTAAAATCAGGAAGGTTTAAATCTCTCACCCAGACTTTCATTCCGAAACCGAAACCCAGAAACTGTACTTCCATTCTCACACCATTCTTCTGAATTTTGGTTCCTCTTTAGATAGTGAGCAGTTGTGTGCCCACATCAAACCAGACTATTCAGGTAAAAATCATAAACACATCTGTACTGAGCTGAATTGGAACACCAGACACCAAACGTGTCTTTACTGATCATTTTGCGAGATGAGGTGGGGGGAGGGGGTTGGGCAAAATCTAATAACATTTAAAAACAACATCAGTTTTATATTTTCAATAAAATAATAATAACAAACATGATTAGACCTCAGGTCTCAGGAGACCTTGCTGGTACTCATCCGGATATTTATCTCCTCTGAGGTGTGATTTGCTGCAGCAGATACACCATTAATGTTACTTTAGAATGTTTGTAAACTCTGCAGTGGTCGTTATCCCACACACTTAACGAGGGCCGGCCAAGCTCTCATGGACTCCTGACCTCGTTAGCAATTAAAGCTTCTAATAGGATACAGGAGAAACATCTAATTGGTTGATTTGTGGAAGAACTGTTCTCATGGTTTCATTTTGTACACTAACTGTATCATCATTCATTCATAATAACATGTTATTGTATCATAATTAAAACTGTGAGACTGGGAGAAACATTCACTGTGCAAGTAATACCTTCTTTAAAACAAAAACAGTATCATTTTGCAAAGCTCACACAGTCACATACAAATACACACCCACACATATACACTCACACAAACACACACTCTCTGATACACACACATGAGCACAATAGAGAACTTCTTTACAGTCACATGCTGAAGAAGATGTCAGTCTGACACCACACAAACCAAACGGGCAGAACCAAACAGAACACACAACAACAAACAAGACAGGCAGAACCAAACAGAACCCACTCTAACAAACAAGACAAGCAGAACCCACCCATCAACTCTTCCCCTGTCACACACCCACCCTTTAGAGTCTATAATAGTTGTGTATATATTAGGGGTGTAACAGTACACAGATGTCACGATTCGGTACGTAGCTCGGTTTTGGTGTCACTGTCACAGTTAGGCCAGTGGCCGGTTAGGGCCACTGCTTTTTTGTTAGTGTTTCAGGTCTGTTTTGCTCTGTTTTCTGTTCTGTGTTCTGGGGTGCTTTTATTTTGATGTGTTTTCTGGGTTTTGCTTATGTCACATGTTCTGGTGTTTCACCTGTCTTGTGTTTACGTGTTCATTATGTTTAGTATTTAGTCCTGTTTGTGTTAACAGTTGTTACGAGTCCATCACCTCATGTGCGCCTCAAGTCCTGCATTTATGCCCTGTGTAAAGCCTGTTTCACGTTCCGGTTATCTGGAGGCCCACTGGCCTGTTTATGTTCTGGTTTCTTTTCTTTAATAAAACCACGTCTAGCATGGGTTCCTGGTCTGTTGCCTTGTCCGTGCCCCGAGGAAGTTCAGGGTCATGGGCTAGCGCTCCCAACTCTGACAGTCACGGTTCGGTACAGCAAAGATATGCAACAAAACTTCTAAAGAATGAGGTTTGGTTTGTTTTGGTTTATTTTAAATAAACTGCAGTGTATAAAACAAACACAAAAACAAGAAGTACAAACATTTATACATTTAAAGATATACATACAATAAAATACTAAGATATAAAACAATGCTGTCAATATCATGTAGAAAATGCACATCTAAACAAATGAGTCTTTAAATGTGATTTAAAAGTAGAAAAGAGTTAATAGTATGGATGTTTTCAGGAAGGGAGTTCCAGAGACGAGGGGCAACACGACTAAAAGCTCTGGTACCCATAGTGGTTAAACGAGCAGGAGGAGTGACAAGTAAACCAGAATTTGAGGATCTGAGGGTGCGAACAGGAGTGTATACATGTAAGAGATCTGAAAGATAAGGAGGAGCAAGATTATGAAGAGTTTTAAAAGTCAGAAGAAGAATCTTAAAGTCAATACGGAATTTAACAGGGAGCCAGAGGAGCTGTTAAAGAATAGGGGTAATGTGTTCAATGCGGGGGTTTGTGTTATAATGCGAGCAGCCGAGTTTTGGACCCGTTGGAGTCTTTTGAGGAGCTTGCAAGGGAGACCAGATAAAAGAGAATTACAGTAATCATTGCATGAATAAGAATGGTAGTATTTTCTTGAGTAAGGGATGGACAGAGACGAGCAATATTGCAAAGATGAAAATATGAAGAACGAATAACGACACAAAGTGTCGTCTAGGATAACCCCCAAATTCCTAACATGAGGGGAAGGAACATCTGGTGAACCATCAATAAAATTTTTTAATTTATTACACTTAGAGTGGATTTAGAACCTATGAGGAGAACCTCATTTTATCACTGTTAAGTTAGAAATTTTTTTTTGAGTACAACCATACTTTTATTTCTTGTAGGCAATCTAAGAGGCATGAGGGTGGGAGGACTGAATTTGGTTTCGTGGATATATAAAGCTGTGTGTAATCTGCATAGCAATGAAAGTTTACACCAATTTTTTTTTTAAATGTCACCAAGTGGGAAAAGATAAATTATAAAAAGAAGGGGACCTAACACAGTGCCTTGAGGAACGCCACTAGTAACATGACAGGACTGAGAGCAAGAGTTTCTGAGTTGTACAAACTGCGTTCGATTAGTGAGATATGACGTGAACCAGGCAGTCGAAATACTAGTAATGCCAATGTATTCTAGATGGTTGAGGAGAATACTGTGTGAAACTGTATCAAAACCCACACTCAGATCAAGTAGGACCAGGATTGTTAAAGCCCAGAATCAGCAGACATTAGTAGATCATTCATGACTTTTACAAAAGCTGTCTCTGTACTATGTTTAGGGCAAAATCCAGACTGAAATGTTTCTAGCATATTATTATTGCTGAGGTAAGTGTAAACCTGCTGTGCAACTACTTTTTCAAGTATTTTTGAAATAAATGGAAGATTTTATATTGGATGAAAGTTACTCATAATATTGGGATCAGCACCATTTTTTTAAGAATAGGATTTATTGTAGCTGTTTTTAAGGATGATGGGACAATAAGATGTAAGGGAGGAATGAAAAATGTAATAACATTAAGAAAGGGCATACAGGCTTTTACCAGTTGTGTGGGCATGGGATCAAGTTTACAGGTAGAAGGTTTAAAGTTATGAATAAGTACAGAAATATCAGCTACAGATGGAAGTTCAAAAGAAGAAAGAGTGGAAAGTGGAGTGGTAGTAATAACTGGTGGGTGTACATATTGAGTGTTTGTTGTGGAGGGGAGTTGCAAATGTATATTAATAATTTTGTCATTGAAAAAGGTCATAAATTCATTACACAATGCAGTAGAATAAAGGTGACTAGGAAATGTATCGTGAGTTTTTAAAAAACTATTCACAGTAGTATACAGTGCTTTAGTCCTGTTATCACTGGACTAAATTTGTTTAGAATAAAAAGCTGATTTTGCTGCAGCAAGAGCATTCTTATATGCATGGTCATGTGTTCTAAACATTTCTTTATGCACTGCACGTCCGGTTGTCCTATAAAGGCGTTCCAGGCGGCGACCAACTGACTTAAGCTGTCGTAGCTCAGGCGAAAACCAGGGTGCAGAATGACTAAAAGAGACAGTCCGAGTTTTCATAGGTGCAAAAGTGTCCAATAAACTGTATAGTCCATCGTTGTAATGTGAGACTAATTCCTCAGGGGTAGACAAATGTGAACTGCTTGGCAGTTTATCAGTTGCAGAAGCCAGTGAGGAATGATCTATGTTTTTAATATTCCGGAATGCCACGGAGCGTTGTTGGTTAAATCTGGTTAAGGAAAGATTTAAATTAAAAGAAATAAGCTTATGGTCTGATATAGGGGTATCGGTTGCAGTACAGTCATATGGTGTACACCCAGAGCAACAAACCAGGTCAAGAGTATGGCCCATCAAATAAGTTGGGAAATTCACAAATTGTTGCAGACCAAAACTGTCCAAGCATGACAAAAGGTCTTTTGTAAGCGTATTATTAGTGTTGGCCGCATGAATATTAAAATCACCCAATAAAATGACAGTAGGATATTGGACACACAGTAAAGATAAAAAAGAAGACATTTAAAAAGTCTATATTAGTTTTTGGTGGCCGATAAATAAGCGCGAGGATTGTTGGAGTTGATTTGTAGCGCTACAGATTCAAATGACGCAAATGTGGCCAGTGTCACCAGAGTCCTCCATAAGATTGTAAATAAGAGGACTCTTGTTGGAAAGTGAACAGATGTTAAATAATCCAAACACAAGTTTGTCCTTGCAAGATACAGTGGTAGACGACCTGGCTAGGTTAGCTTGAATACTGTGTTCAACTGTTTGTCGAGCTTTTTTTGTGGATCTGTGGTTAGTGGACCAGAATGAGCGTATGGAGTGAACATCCGACGCGATCCTCTGTGAATGTATCTGGGACGAGGCAGACGAGCGATGTCCTGGTGGAGGTACAGCGATGCCGGAGCTTGGGTAGTATGGGGTCGAAGCTGGAATAGTTCAGCCCATGTGTACTGTAGAATCAATGTTGCTGAACGCAGCAGCAGAGACTGTAAAAATAGATCAAATAAAATAAAGTGACTAAAATCAAGAGATCGGAGAGCAGCGGCTGCCAGAATGTGTCAACGTTCACTGTGTCAAGGAGCTTGTTCATGGACCTTCTCAAAGGTGACGCAGTAAGTGGCACTATTGCACCACACTATGACTCAGGTTTATGTTTTACTTGCGCTTTTTGGTCCCTCTGTGATTCCGTATTACTTCAATCATTGAAATCATTACTTCAATACACAGCCCTAGTATATAGCATAGTGTATTTTCACTTTGAGGTTTTTCTACAGATTTGTATTTTATTTAGAATTTAGACTTTTTATTTCTTATTGTTATTGTCTCCTTGTCTGTGCAGTCATTACATCAGTGATTTCCTCCTGGATCAGTAACATTTTCAGATTTGGATTCAGAATCAGGTTCTCTGCTCTCAGGCGGACTTTATTGTCTTGAATTGCAGTAGAAAAGCAGGTGGACACTGGAGACAGTCCTGCAGACTGAAGTATGTGCTGCAGTCTCATCTCAGCCGGGCGTCCTGCTCTCTGTTGTAAATGTCATTTTTTATTATAGTTGTCACACATATATTTATAATCTTGTATTGGTTGTGTAGTGTTACATTTCTGTACTGTTTATCACGCCAGAGCAGTCTTTGTCTCTGGAGCTTCGCCGGATCACCAACACACGTCCCAGTAGCCACACCAGTGTGTGTGTGTATGGGGGCATCCATCACGGCAGACACGCCTCATTGGCTCTCACCTCATGCAGGACACACAGTGGGGTGGGGGGGGCGAGTAAAAATTAGCCGGGTTCAGAGGTGCGGCGTCACCTGCGGCGTGCGGTGGGAAAACTAACGACACCCCGACTCAGGATCACTTTGTTTTGCCTTTGAACAGCTCAGCTCTTCTCAGGACAGAGCCGGGGGGGCTTGGGAGGGGGGTGTGGGGGGTGTGGGCTGACCGTAACGTTTAGCTGTTTCAGGACAGAAGCTGGACCAGAAATCCTCCTGTAGATCAACAGAAACAGCAAACACTTTCATAAATGATCCTGTTTTCAAAAATGTTCCGTAATAACCTTCCTGTTATAATGCAGGTGAAATTGACCCATTTCTACATTTGAGTTTAAAATAGTGGTTACTACAAATGAGGTCAAAAGGAGCGAATAAACTCACTTCACCAAAACTACAAAGGCCTATTTCAGGAAGAAGAAAAAAAAACAGTTCTGTAAAAATCCTGCGGTTTATGGGGAAGCAAATATGTTCATTTAACTTTTTTTTTCATTAAATGTTTCACTTTTCTAATTTCTAATAGGCTAAAATAAAGTTCTGTGACTTTTTGTCTGATTTTGCCTGTATATAACCTAAGCAGATAATTTCACACAACAGAAATAGTGTCAAATATAAAGGAGTGTTAAAGCCTGTAGGTCATTGTGAGGAGGCGCTGTGCTGAATCCAGTCCGGACGGGCCCCTTCCACGAGGATGAATCCATGCCACACCACAGCATACCTCACCCCACCCCAAACACTGCTGCTCAATTGGGGGACTGTGTCGCCTGTCTGCCGTTTCAGCACCTTGGAGAGTGCAGAGTGAGTGCCGCCATCACAGTATGTGTGTGAACGTGTGAGTGTGATTGTATGTGTGTATATTTGTGAGTGTGTGTCTGTGTTGTCTGTACAGCGGGATTTAGTGAGTGTGAGTGTGTTGGCTGCATACTGGGACTAAGTGTGTGAGTGCGAGGGTGTGTGTGAGTGTGTTGTCTGTACACTGGGACTGTGTGCATGCATGTGTTTGTGGGTGTGTATGTGTGTGTGTGTTGGCTGAACACTGGGACTTAATGTGTGTGTGTGTGTGTGTGTGTGTGTTGTCTGCACACTGGGACTGAGTGTGAGTGTGTGTGTGTGTGTGTGTGCTTGTGTTAGCTGTGCACTGAAACTGAGTGTGTGTGTACATTGGGATAGTGTGTGTGTGTGTGTGCGTGTGTGTGTTGGCTTTATACTGAGATTAAGTGTGAGTGTGGCCTGTACACCGGGACTGAGGATGTGTTTGTGTGTGTTGTCTGTACACTGGGACTGAGTGTGTGTGCTTGTGTTGGATGTACATTGGGATAGAGTGTGTGCGTGTGTTGGCTGTACACTGGAAATAAGTGTGTGTGTAAGGTGGTGAAAAGAGTGTGTGGTATCTGGTTAATGGGGGGTTGGGTGTGGGGAGTTTCCAGAGTGGAGAACAATGCCGAGTGTCTCGGAGCTCGTTCAGTTTGCATGAGCACAGAATAAATATTTATTGCACTTAAAGGAGCAATTTTCTCATCATAAATGATTGAACTTCTTAAAAAATAAAAACAACATGGCGAGGGAGCAGATTGTCGTCTTCCTGCAGCCGCCGGCGAGGCTGAGGAGGAGGAGGGTTTTCTGTTTGTACACAGTGTGGATGAAGGGTGCAGTGTGTGTGTGTGTGGAAATGGCCACATCCAAACAAACGTTTCTATTATTCTCTTCATTCTGCAGCCCTTAATTACTGTGTTTGTTTGATAATTGCGTCCATCTGCTCGTGTGATACAGACGTCCACCTCGTCCAGCAGAGCTGGTCTTCTGCAGCCACCGATGGAGTCGCCAGTTAATGGCGTGGCATTGTTTTTCTGGCGCTGGCCAAATGTCATGAGCCCTGAAGGAGATAGATGAGCAATTTATTTGCTGGCAGAGGGCCGCACTCGTCCCTCCTGTCCGAGTTAAAATGCAGCATGTGGATGAGCACTAACGCACAAATCAATCCATCCATCCATCCATCCATCCATCCATCCATCCATTTATCCTAACCAGGGTGGGGCGCTGCTAGAGCACACACACACACACACACACCCACACTCTCTCTCTCTCTCTCCTAGGGTCAGTTTATCATTTCTAGTCCACCTGACCTGCAGGTCTTTGGACTGTGGGAGGAAACCGGAGCTCCTGGTGGAAACACACACACACACACACACACACACACATACTCACAACATTGAACCTAAAACCCAGATCCTTCTCACTGTGAGGAGACAACACCACCCATTGTGTGGTCCCTCTAAATTTCAGAAAACTTTTTGCATGCCTTCTTTTTTTGTGGGCAGGTGCTTTGGAAATAACCAAAGGTCACTGACCAATTTCTAAATGTAAAAAAATTATGTCATCAGGTAAATTCAAACATTCACTGCAATCACCTCAATCATCCCTCTAAAAAAGTGCGAATAATAATGTTGTTGCTCAGTCAACACACAGTCCAACAGAATAAAACTCATCTTACTCTCTCAGTCTGATCATCGTGTCTCTCTCAGTCTGATCATCGTCTCTCTCTCAGTCTCATCATCGTCTCTCTCTCAGTCTCATCATCATCTCTCTCTCAGTCTCATCATCGTCTCTCTCTCAGTCTGATCATCATCTCTCTATCAGCTTGATCATCATCTCTCTCTCAGTCTCATCATCGTCTCTCTCTCAGTCTGATCATCGTCTCTCTCTCAGTCTCATCATCGTCTCTCTCTCAGTCTGATCATCATCTCTCTCTCAGTTTCATCATCATCTCTCTCTCAGTCTCATCATCATCCCTCTCTCAGTTTGATCATCACCTCTGTCTGATCATCGTCTCTCTCTCAGTCTTATCATCATCTCTCTCTCTCCCAGTCTGATCATCATCTCTCTCTCAGTCTGATCATCATCTCTCTGTGTCTAAAGGCAGGCAGTAATACAGTAATAGGTCCATCATTTAAAGCTCTTCCTGTCTGTCAGTTTTCTGTCAGATTATGAGAAGCTGCTCCGCCGCTTTAATCAAACCAATCGCCATTCAGCAATTTTGCTGCACACAACAAGGGGAAGATAAATTAATCAAACAGATAGAAAATCAATTTGGCTCTCAGCTGTCATTTCACATTACATCACAATGCTTTTTTTCCCACTACAAACACACACTCACTAGTGCAATCGCTTGTGTACACAATGCAATTTCAGCCACTGATTGGCTTACACTGACACGTGTTCCGATTATTGTATTCCCTTCATTAAAAGGGTGGGAACGTTGTCGCGAGGGGAATCTAAACACAAGACCACAACAAGATGAGAGACACAGCAGCAGAGAACACAGACACACATCACATGTGTGGAGATACTTCAGTCTAGACCACACAAACAGCACTGTGACCTGCACAATCAGCAAGTCGGTGTTAAAGTACAGTAACAGAACCGGCGTTCTGCATCTAAAACGGCCCTGCTAGCTAACTAGGTTAATGCTAGCACTGCAGGGAATCTCCAGTCCAGAGGATGCTGAATGGCTTCCGCGGCTTAAACTGTTCCCACTTTCTGTTGTGCAGTTAAATTTATCAGAAAATTCCAGGCACCAGCCTTTGTTTTGTTTTGTTTGATTGTCAATATTGACTGTTATTGTTACAGAGAACTTCAATAAAAGTTGCTCAATGTTGCTCAATGACATCATCAAACATCTAGCTGACTCAACTTTGTTAACGGATAAGTCCACTTGAAAAAATCTGGAGTCGTTAATCCCCTAACACACACAGTAGTTGCTTGTAGTACTGGAAAACCCCAGATTCCTTGTGTGTTAACTTAATTGAATCTGATTCTGAAACTCTATTAACCACACACACGCACACACATGCTGGCTATGAGAGGTCTGAGATGGCTGCATTGTTCTGAAGGCCGTGTTATTGAACATGAATAATACTTAACCTGTGTAGATAATGATCAGAATAAATGTCAGCGCCGCCGCTAAACGGCCCGGAGCAGCGTCTGATCAATCAGATTGATTCCCAGCGCGACCCCCGGGTTGTTTGTTGTGGAGGGAAGATAAACAGTGGCATTTTACCTCGGCGCTGGATCAGGTAATTATCCCTCATTCCAAATCGCTCCGGCTTGCCATGTCAGACAGAACCTGGGAAGTTTGAGAGGAGAACGACGCTAAATGTCAAACTTCTTTTTGTTTGTGTTTGAGGGTTTGAGGCTGTTGATCCGACGCGGCAGTGAAGAAGAACATTCCAGGATTAAATCACATCATTTTAGGCCTAGATTACAGTATTTCAGATGGTTTTAGGAAGTCTGATCAGGGTTAAAGGGCTCTGGGCTGTTGAGTCAGAGCCTTAAAACCTTTACACTCGGGTGTATGAGCAGTGGTGTGTCACCAAACCAGTTCCACCAAACCAGCCTCAACAAACAAGCTCCAACAGACCAGCTTCACCAAACCAACCTCACCAAACCAGTCCCACCAAACAAGCTCCAACAGACCAGTTTCACCAAACCATCCCCATCAATCCAGCTGCATCAAACCAATCTCACCAAATAAGTTCCAACAGACCAGCTTCACCAAACCAACCTCACCAAACCAGTCCCACCAAACAAGCTCCAACAGACCAGTTTCACCAAACCATCCCCATCAATCCAGCTGCATCAAACCAATCTCACCAAATAAGTTCCAACAGACCAGCTTCACCAAACCAGCCACACTCTTACACTCACGCACATACATGGGTTATTCCATGTGTTATTTTCACCTTTTAATAGAAATCTTTTTTTCCTAATTTTTAAAAAATATCTCTGGAAGGAAGACACCCTACAGTGACAATAAACGTTATAGTGCCATCTCATCATCTCTCTCTATTTATTTTATTTATTGTATGATATTTTATGATATGTCATCATAGAAAAGTAACAGGACTGACAGTATCAGGGTTAATGATTTCAAGCTAAGTTGCCTCTAGTAAGTTAATGTTCAAGGTCACAAGAGCAGATGTCATACTTATAAATATGGTAAATATCAACATACAGAAAATATTTTAATTAATATGTAAAACAAAATTGGTAACAGGAATGTCACTGCTGGAATGTGCTACTATTTTGTAGGCTTTTTTGTGTCAGTAACAGGGTTGACTTGAAATTAGTGGCATGTGTTCATGCTAAAAACATTGCTTAACAATGAGATTACATTTACAACATTATACAAATGTGAAAACTTTATCATTTGTCCAACAATTTACTACTTAGATGTCCTGCTGAAAAATAACTTATGGTGAGGGACAGACCAAAACCCTGCCTTATCAACATGCAAATGTACATTTAATCATGAACAACACTGCCAAACCAGCTTCATCAAACTAGTCTCATCAAATCAGCTTCACTAAACCAGCCCAATCAAACCAGCTCCACCAATCCGACCCCACCAAACCAGCTCCACCAAACCAACCCCACCAAACCAGCTCCACCAAACTGACCCCACCAAAACAGCTCCACCAAAACAGCTCCACCAAACTGACCCCACCAAAAAAGCTCCACCAAACCGACCCCACCAAACCAGCTCCACCAAACCGACCCCACCAAACCAGCTTCACCAAACCGACCCCACCAAACCAACCCCATCAAACCAGCTCCACCAAACTGACCCCACCAAACCAGCTCCTCCAAACCAGCTCCACCAAAAAAGCTCCACCAAACCGACCCCACCAAACCAGCTCCACCAAACCAGCTCCACCAAACCGACCCCACCAAACCAGCTCCTCCAAACCAATCCCATCAAACCAGCTCCACCAAATCAACACTGCCAAATCAGCTCCACCAAACCAGCCCAATCAAACCAGCTCCATCAAACAGGCTCCACCAAACCAACACTGCCAAACTAGCCCAATCAAACCAGCTCCATCAAACCAGCTCTACCAAACCAATACTGCCAAACTGACACCACCAAACCAGCCCCATCAAACCAACTCCACCAAACCAGCCCCATCAAACCAACTTCACCAAACCAGTCCCACTCTCTCTCTGTCTCTCTCTCTCACTGCTGAAAGTTTTTCATACAGTTTATTAAGAAGAACAGTAAGGCGAGCTGTATGAACTGTATAAACAGCTGCCAATAGAGAATAATAGAGAATAATCAATTGATAATAAAGTCAGTCCCCATTTAGCCTGGAACATCTACAGTCGACCTCGTACCTCATTTCTTACATGTCCACGTCTCCTTCCTCTGCCTCCTGCAGCATCCATTTTCTTCACACTACCAGGTAAGGACAGTGAAAGGCAGTCCAAAGATGGCTCCTCTTGTATATGTGGTAACTGGAGATAAACAAAAACTCCTGATTGGTCAGCTGTTTTTTCAGTCAGGTTTTAGACAGTACGGTGTCTTAACTCCCACTACAATCTCATCCATCTGCTGAGTTCTGGGTAACAATTTCACAAATATGAAAAATACAGTAAACATCACTACTTTTGTACAGATGGTGTCAAGACTGCAAACAAACTGAATTAACTTCCAGCTAATATATACCAGAATAACCTTCCTGACAGTAATTCAATGCTTTTACAAAAACAGGCCGTGGAATTGAGACACGTGTGAAAATGATTGTAAAAAACTCGTTAATCCACCAATTCATTAACTTGTTAACTCATTACAATCAGATTAAAGTAACATTTAAATAGTTTTATTATTCTTTCATTTACCACAAAGTGTCAAACTGACAGTAAACATTATTGATTATGATGTGTATTATTGATTGTGATGTATATTATTAATGATCGTGTGAATTATTGATTGTGTTGTGTATTATTTATTATGCTGTGTTTTATTGATCATAGTGTGTATTATTGATTTTGGTGTGTATTTTATTGATTATGGTGTGTATTATTGATTGTTATGTATAGTATTGATGATCGTGTTTATTATTGATTATGGTGTTTGTATTATTTATGATGGTGTGTATTATTGATTATAGTGGGTATTATTGATTGTGGTGCATCTTTTATGTGTGATATGTTGGAAAGTAACCATTAAACTGTGCGGTTTTAAACACACACTCTCTTCAGGCTGTGGCAGGTAATGGACTCTCCAGCCCGCAGTGTCCCCTGCAGCAGCAGCAGCAGCAGCACAGCGTGAACAGAGGATTAAAAATGTCGGGAAAAAAGGGCTGGATTCTGATTTTCCGAGTGTTCGTTTTAGAGTTTGTAGTGTAGTTGATGAGTTAATCCTTTTAATCATCACTAGGTCTGCAGTGTGGGTGGGGGCTCTATTGTTTAAAGTTTTACTCACTCCTTCTCTCTCTATGTCTCTGTCGGTCTGTTTCTCGCTCTCTTTCTCTCTCTGTATATATATATATATATATATATATATATATACTTTAATTGTTAAACGTTTAATTATTAAATATGTTAAAATAACTAAATGTTAATGTGAAATCTGTATTGATTATTATTACACAAACAGTAAACACACACACACACACCCACCCACACACACACACACACTTTGGCTTTCAGTTCACTTCATTACTGAAATATGAAGCCGTCTGTTTTTTCCTGTTTTGCCTTTCCAACCTTTCTGCTTCACTGCAGGATCTCAGAGTTTCTTAATTTTCTTCTTCCATCCACTGCTGCTCTCGCCATGGAGATGCCATCAGAGACGGCGGTGTAACACTGAGAGGGGGAGCGAAACACACTCCATCAGAAACACACTCCATCAGAAACACACCGCCCCCCGGGTCCTCCAGCGCCGGTGGAGGGAAATGGATGTGGACCTTTTGGAATGGAATGGAGATGGCCTCTTCTCTTCTGGAGGTTATTATTCAGCTCTAATCTGCCATCAGCTCTGCCTGTGGGAAGAGAACAAATGGAGAGACTATGGAGATGTCAGCGCCATTACAGAAGGTAATTTAGGAAGCAGCTTTAGCGCTGTGTGGCTAAACCGCGAGCTGCGCTGTGTTTGTCTCTCCAATTTCGCCCCATCGCGGCCCTGAACTCGCCGGCTTTCATTTCACTTAAAAACACCTAAAAAACCTGTTTAGAAACCAAACAGGAACGTCTCGGCCTTCTCCTCTCCTGAGTCTTTCGTTCAGTCAGATTATTGAAGTGTTTCTGTAAACACACTGTACACTCACACCTTCACCTGAGAAACAGAAAACACACTTCATTTCAGTTCAATTCTACACATTTACTTTCTGAAAACTGAAGATGTGTCTGCCTCTGAAGGTTTTGTCGTTTATATATTTATATTTTTTTTATTTACTGTTGTAATTATAAACATAATCAACCTGTTATAGTGTGTGTGCGGTGTGTATTGCCTTGTGTGTGTGTGCAATGTGTTGTGTGTGCAGGTTGTACTGTGTGCAGTGTGTTGTATGTGCAGGGTGTGGTGTGTGTGCAGTGTAGTGTGTGCAGTGTAGAGTGTGCTCTGTTGTGTGTGTACTGTGCTGTCTAAAGTGTGCAGGTTGTACTGTGTGCAGTGTGTTGTATGTGCAGGTTGTACTGTGTGCAGTGTGTTGTATGTGCAGGTTGTA
>JBBPDH010000031.1:14535260-14552090 GCA_037974565.1 Clupeocharax schoutedeni
AAAATAATCGTTCATTAATCGTAATCGAGTTAAAATGTTCAATTAATCGAGATTTTGATTTTAGGCCAAATCGCCCAAAACCACTTCTCTTTTAAGTTAGTCTTTTAACATGCATCCCTTCAGAAAAACACACATACACAAAGCCAATGACATGAACATCCAGAACACTCACTTTATCTTTCAAGCTTATTAGTCTGTGTGATTGTGCACTGTCTCTCTAATCGACTGTAATCTAATCTAGAAGCTTCAGATTCATGCACATGCTATTACAATTTTTACATGAGATGAAAAAAGGCACAATACATATAAAGTTCTCCTGATACACAAAAACACATGCTTTAGACACGTACTTACAGTTGGTTCAGCAGTTCTGTGCAAATAAGCCAACAATTCATTTAAGCATTCAATTTGTATTTGTCGGTTAAAACCCATTCCCATTTTCATGAACCAAAGTCTACACCTAGACATAATCTTACAATAATCATTGCATTTTAATCCAATGTTAGGTTTCACCTGTCTTTGGGAATCCAGCTCCAAATGACAGAATCCATTCAAATAAACATATCAGAAGATAAAACATATCAGGAACGCTTTGTGTTTAAAATGGATTAATATTCACAGGTTTCTATGAAGAATGCCACCAAAAGTAGACAACAGCAGCACCTGACTTCCTTTAATGAAGCACTAATCAAGTGAAGTAGGTGTAAATGCTGGCCTTCCTCGAGGAGAGGTCTGGGAATGGTTAAGCCTCACACTCACATCAAATCTCAGTGTACTGCTGGTTCATTTGTTCTACTGCTACCATTTCTAACATACACACCCTTAGGGTCCCAATGGCCTTAATTAAACTTTTTTCTCTGACGTCTAAAACTTTTGAACTGTAGTGCACCTAAAAAACCCCAAACTAGAAAAACAAGAGAAGGAAAAAACAGCGTAGCCTGTATCAATAAAGCAAGTCAGAACAGAGCCTGGCGCTGTGGGAGAAAAAAGAAAAAAGAGAAAATACATCACTCACCTACTGAGAATTATTTCATATCCTGTGATGTGTATTATGGATAAACTTTAATGCGTCATTATTAGTGGTGATAAAAGACATTGTATAATATTGTTTCATATGTATTATGTAGCATTATGTCTTATATGCATTGTGTTGTATTGTGTTGCACAGACAAGTATGGTATTTTCCTATTGTATCATATTGTTATTTAGTTTTTTTGGGGGGGTTGTATTTTTTAGTTATATCATTTTTGTATCAAATTGTATTGTGTTCTATGATATTGGCCATCCTGTGCTATTTCATATTGTATCATGTTTTATTATGTTGTGTTGTTTTGCACTGAGAATGAGGCTTGGTTTGTTTTCATTTATTAAATAAACAGCAGTGTATTAACCAGTAAACACACACTCTTACTTATATTTTTATGTGTGTGTAAGGCAGCAGAAGTGTTACGCCAGTAGGTGGCACTATTGCACCACACTATGACCCAGGCTTATGATTTACTTGCTCTTTTTGGTCCATCTGTGATTCCGTTTTACTTCAATCTCGTCTTCTCCATCGTACCGTGTATTCTCTGAAAAACATCATGTACCGAACTGTGACCCATGTACCGTTACAGCCCTACACTGTAATGTAATGTACACTCTTGTAATGTATTCTATACAGTTGTATCATGCTGTATTATGTTGCATTATACTATATGGTGTTGGATCACATTGTACTGTGTTGTTCTATGCCATTATCTATAGTATTTATATACACCTCTTTTACTCACCACAGGATTTTGTTAATATAGCATAGTATATTAGGACAGAGTATTTTCTGGAGAGCTTTATTTTATTTTGACTTCATATTTAATTTATATTTTACATTGTTCTTGTCTTTGTGTCTTTGTGTCTGTGCAGTTTTCTGATCCCTATTCTCATGTTGTGCTGTTCTTCATCGTGTTGTATCACATTATATTGTATTGTGTTGTATCATGATGTATCATATCATTATGTATCGCGTTATATTGTACTGCATTGTGTAATATGTAAATGTAATATGAAACTGCATCATTTTGTGTTGTACTGTGCTGCATCCTATTGTACCATGTTGTATTGTATTACATTGTTTCGTATTAAATAGCTTTGCATGATATTGTATCGTGTGATTATATCAGACAAAATTTTACGGACTCACGCTAAAGTCTCAAATATTATACTTATAATGGTGCAGTAATAAACAGAAAATGGTAACATTAACATATTTACAGAAGACGGCAGTGCTTACTTTTACTGTGTCAAAAAATTGAACTGGTCTCTGTAGCTACATTGCCACACCAAGTGTATTCCAGTATTAGCCATTTCAGCTCCTATCCCAGTGTAGACTATTGCATGATGATCTGAACTCATGCCTTCATATTACAGCTCAACACAACTGGAGGACATCGATGACTGCTCAACTGTGGGCGACTGAACTGATACCCACTGAGCAGATTACCTAAATTAGCAGGCGTCGCTCTACACTGACACAGCCACTAAAGGGTAAAACCTGAATAAGTCACAATCAACTGTACAGAGATATATTTTTACATTGTCATCCAGATTGGGCTATTGTTGGTTTCCAGCTCAGAATAAAGCCAGTATATCAAATACAACGGCTCCCATTGTCCACCCTTCAACATACATATCATTAGTGTAACTACGTTGCTCTGATTAGTTGCATGTGGCTGATACAAGTTCGAACCACATCATAAGTGTTGTTTTTAGTTGCCTGTATTCAAAAGCTAATGTCTTGATCTCAGAAGAAGATTCTGTTTTGCCTCAGGAGAAATTCGACAAGTGCTGAAAAGCTTGGTCAAGGGTCATGTGTCTTCTGTTGACATCAAAAATAAGAAGTTCTTGTGTAAGATGTTATGGGAAGCCCTTAAGTAAGAGGATGGCTATGTTTAATCTCAGGCTGAGGAACGCTGCAATTAACCTCATAAAAGGCAAACCTCTGCAGAAATGATTCGGAATCACAGGATGGAGTATCTGTTTATACACGTCTGCAGGAACGTTTGCCAGCAAGCAGATACAAAAAAATAAACCTACTTTTGAAGAGGCATTGCTCCACCCAGCACAGTACAAACTCTCCCAACTCCATGCCGAGTTCACAATAACCAAACACAATGGACACAAAAGCCACCGGCTTTGCTACGTTGAGTCTCCCTTACAAAAGCTTTAAACGTGGCCTCCAGCTGCGCGGGTGCTCTTTCAATAAACAGTTATTTGGGGCATTTGACGCCCCCGCGCCCACACAAACTCATCAGGTCTCTCGACACACGAACAGTTAATCACCATGTCATCACGGTCATAATCCATTTTCTTCTCTTTATAGTCATCTCCTTTGTCTGGGTATGGCATTTCATAAGTAAGGGGCCGCTGGATAACATAACTTTAGATATGTTAAAGAGCCCATAGGCTTTTAGACTAATAGACTTGCACTATATTGTATCATATTGAAAAAGCAGCTTTGCCTGTAACAATAAGTTCATTGTGGGTGGGCGGGCCTAAACTTCTGTAAGCAAAATAGGCAAGTATGACATCACAAAAACAGTTAAAAACTTGATTTCTGGTGCTAAATTAGCATATATGCATGTATGAAGTGCATGGACTCAGGAAACAATTGTATATTTTAAAAAAAATTTTAAAAATTATCCTGCAGCTGACTATGAAGTCAGCAGCAGCCAGATATAGCCACAGTGGGCAGGCTGGGCCCTTGGGGACGGCAGGTTGAGTTCTGTGTTCTGCTGGTCATTGAGTTTAAAAATCATTCTAATGAGGTCATCATGGAGATATCTCTCCACAACTAAAGCAGGAGAAACTTTGCATAACCCACCTCCTTAAAGCCTGAGGCACGGACCCAGAGCATCTCAGCTTTCATTTGCAAGAGGGACTATGCCTAGGACACCCAGACATGATCAACCGTGGTGCACACCATCCGTGATAAAGGGCAGTTTCATAGATCTTACAAAATGACAAAATAATTCAATCATTAAAATGTAAACAATGGCAGTTTGGTGTGGCATGGAATGAAACCACCAACTGGGATTCATTTACAATGATGGTGGTAGGATGTGTCGAATATATATATAGCCAGTGAAAATCGTGATCATCCAGTGAACTTATACAGGTGCTCCAAGTTCCTACCTGTAATTTGATAAGGACAGAGCAGTGGTATGTTCAGGAAGCAAAAACGCGGTCGTCTTCGCCTTGCATGTACCTTTTTGGAAGCCCTTAAGTAAGTGGATGACTTTAAAAACACATTCCAGTCTCAAAAGTATTGATCATGTGACACATCTGCATCAGAACTTTGTGTGGGGAAGCTTTTAGAGACATGAAGCAGACTGTCAACACCACCGTGGTCAACACAGGTGAGGGTTACCAGCGACGGAAACTTACACAAAGCACATTCCAGTGTCTTTTGTCCATCACACGGTTTGAACTCAGTTTACAAAAGCAGCCATACTTTAATATGAGCTGGCATTCCATGGAAAAGACATGGACAATGGTGCTGGACAACAGTTGGGAGCTGATGGGACCTGTTGCCTGATCAGTGTGATAATCGCACAAGTTCTACAGTCAACTCTTCCAGACAGAAAGGAGGTAAAGCACATTCCATTTGAGCCCACTAACACATTTCCACTGTAGTAGAAATATACTATATGGACTAAAGTATTGGGACACACCTGTTTTTCAGGGTTTCTGAAGGGGGAGGGCTAAAGTCTATACATAAAACCAGGTTTAACATAAAGATACACAACTTGGACAAAAGGCTAGGGTCCTTACTTCCAATGAAGGGCAATCTAAATGCTTCAGCAGACCAAGACATGTTAGACAACGCTATGCTTCCAAGTTTGTGGACACAATTTGGGGAAGAACCTTTTCTACTCCAGCAGGACTGTGTCCCTGGGCACAAAGCGAGCTCCATAAAGACATGCTGGAGGAGTTTGGTGTGGAAAATTTGACCTCAACACCATCCAACACCTTTGGGAGAAACAGGTATGGAGATTGCGAGCCAGGCCTCATCACCCAACATCAGTGCCTGGCCTCATAAATGCTCTACAGAATGGAAGAGGTTATATCTGCCAAGGGGGACCAACTGCTTGTTAAAGTCTATTTATTTTAAGGCAATGTCATTAAAGTCCCTGTTGGTGTAATAGTCAACGCTATTGTCTATATAGTGGCCGTGTCATCAGGGTACTAGACTGACTCTGCCTCAACAGGTGACTGCAACAAACCTGCCAGTGTCTGGAGCCTCATTCCTCTGTAAACAGGCTGGAGTTGCCATCTGCATAAGCCTGGCTAACCCAGGTTAGGTGTGTGTAGCAGCATTAGGAACACAGCACGTACCTCGATCCATTTCTGTGCCTCTCGAATGGCCGGGTCCGAGACTGACTCTGCGAGCTGGGTGTGCAGATGTAGATGCCGTCCTGCCTCTGAGCCTGGACTGGCCATCTGGATCGCCTCTCTGGTCTCACTGGTGGACGGATGCGGGTGTAAAAGTCCCGGAGAGGCAGACAGAGTGAGTCCTCTCTCTGCACTCCTGCCTCCTGCCGCAGACTGCACTGCACTTTGCAGATGAGCTGAGACGCGCCCCCCCTCTCCTACACACACACACACACACACACACACGCACACGCACACGCATATACACACCCACTTTTCTCAATCGCAGCGAGCTCAAGCGAGCTCTGCCTCCTCAATCCAGCCAATAGCTAAAAATAAACGAGGGGGAGGCAGCCAATCAGAGGCGAGATCAGCCTCCCACGGCACGCCCACAGCCAGCATGAGACTCAGAGAGCAGCTCAGTGAAAGAACTGTAGAAATTATAAACAGAAATAGAAACTGCAAATGACAGACTACAAAGTTAATTACTCCTCCTGCTTCACCCTTCAACTAACTAGGAAACATAATAATCATAATAACAACAACAACAATAATAATAATACATTATTATTTTTATTATTATTAGCAGTAATTATGTTATTATTATTGGTGTTGTTAGTGATGTTGTTGTTGATATTATTGTTATTATTATTATTATTATTATTATTATTATTATTACCATTAGTAATAGTGGTAGTAATAGTATAATCATTATCATCATTATTATTGTTGTTGTTATTATTAAAAATGTAATTATAAAAAAGGTGTTTTAATTCCTACAGCAAATGTATACTTTATTTTTACATATATATAGTGTATAAAGTACATCATTGTCATTCCTATGTTATATTTATCAGTAATCAATCATCATCATCATCACCATCATCAATCACTGTCCTCTAATTCAACAATTTTACATACAGTGTAGGGGTGTGTTATGTGGCACTATTATATCACAGTACAGAAATATATTAGCGATGTATTTGTGATTTACAGTATGTCACTATATTTATCCTTCCTACACGAAAATACAATGCCACTTTTCAAAAAGTCTACCAAAAACTAAAGTCAAGTAATGATAAATATCGGTATATTGCCCAGCCCTGATAGAAAGCGCATTCCTGCAAAAGGGGCGAGAGGGAAAAGCCTGAGTCTCTAGTAAACCGGGGTATAAATCACTGCTAGTGAAGTAAATCCCTGAGTTTATATCGATTCAGAGAGCCCGAGTTCTGCAAAGCCAAGCATTTGGGATGAAACTGCAGCTTCATCTGTAGCCCAGCCTCTCTAAGAAAGACTGCAGAGCTTCCGATATAAAATAACGTATTTGGCTATCACTTAAAACTTCTTAGTCTTACAGTGCATTACGTTTTATAACACACATGCACACATATATACACACACACATACACATACACATACATGAATACACACACACGATAATATTTGTTTGGAGAACATGATTAAAAGCCAGATCTCAAAGCCAGGAATATTTGACTGAAAGCCAGCAAAATCTACAGACAAACATGATTACAGACAAACTCTCAAAGTCCCAATATCGCCTCCTTTCATTTACAGCACATCTAGGTGATTTCCAGAATTACATTCCACTAGGTTATCCCTCGACACATTTACCGCCCTCTAGTGGAGAAAGGAGCCAACTGCTCCACTAGTCCATTCTTCTAAGTCCCTACAAGCACCTCAGCTCACCAGTATGTTTCTTCATGATGGCTTTTCAAGACGGCTTTTTCCCCCAAACCAACCAAGTTAGTAAAACTAATAATTATTTTTCAAATCAAAACTTTTTTTCGACCTTTTTTATGCATTATAATAGTAATTACAACAGCAACCACAAAAATAAAAATGATAACCATCATAATCATTATCATCAGAATAGCATCTATTTATTAAGAGAAATTCAAAACAAAACCGAGGACCAAATTCCCAGAAATGAATCAAAAGAAGAACAGACAAACAAACCGCATCCAAACAAAATTTGTCTTGACTAATATAACGTGATACATGAATAGCGAGCTAGCGAGCTAGCTAGCTACCTAGATAGATAGATAGATAGATAGATAGATAGATAGATAGATAGATAGATAGATAGATAGATGCAAAGGAGGGTGGGGCAATTTATGTATTTGAAAACAGTGTCATTGGTGGTGTAATGGTCAGAAGTCCCGATACTTTTGTCCATCCAGCGTAGATAGTGTCTCCTTTAAGGTTGCTTTGAAGATTGTGTAGTTGTACTTTAGCACTTCCAGTGCAGTGGCTAAATGGCTATGCGAACTGCCTGTGTCTCTAAACAAAGTCTAGGAAACGAAGTGGACGCCATGTAGTCAAAAACAGGTGAGCTGGACATTTAGCTAACAGGTGTGTGTGACAGCTCCTCTTTTGTCTTCAGCGCGGTGTTAAAGCAGCGTGCTGTTTCACTCACACACACTTTCAGCCGGGTCTTCCTCACACACTCTCCTCCTCTCTGACCTGAGTCACGGTAAGTCCTGACTTAGAAGCTCATCTAGCCTGTACTAACAATTAATCCAAGAAAAGACCTTTTAAAACAGTAAAATAGTAAAAGGACTCTCGAATCTCAGCCGGCAGCAAAATAGTGTAGATTTTTTAACAGCGCTTTTCTTTTTAAGGATTGTAATAGTTGTAACCAGCAGGTGGCGCCATATAATAACTTCTACTGCATATAATCAATCTTAAAGCTTTTCTGTGTACATTTTGTTTAATGATTTTTTGTACTTTTATTATGCTTCAGCTATTTTTTAGATTGAGCAAACAAACAATTTTAACTGTGTAGAAGTAATAAAAAAAAAAATAAAAGTCTAAAGTCTTTCTGTTGGCTTTAAATAGTTATTCATTAGTAATAAGCTGAAAATAATAAAAACATATATATATATATATATATATATTTTGAAAGTGGTCCAAAGAATCCTAATAGAATTGTTCAGCCAATAGGATGGGGCCCTCTGGATAAATATATGTATTTATTTCATTTTGTAGAGAAGTGGAGCTAAGAAGCTCCATCCAGTTCCTTTGGGATAAGTTGCAGAAGTAGTTATCGAACATCACTCATGCTCAGATCTTAATGCAATCAAATGTTCACAGCAATGTTCCAACATCTACAGTAATGACTTTGAGTTGAGGCCGTTGGTGCAGAAAAGCTGAACTCCTTATTAATAGCCTTGATTTTGGAGAAAGCAAAGCATGAGCCGTTGTCTACAGGGTTTTGAATGTAATGGCCAGTTCCCCAGACAGGGAATAAACAACTTCACTTAAACGTGTAAACTTTACACTTACATTTACATTTCTACGCAGTGAGGGTTTGGTTGATGTTCTTCACTGTTATTTTGCGTGTTTCTGCCAGGCCTGAGAAATGGTGTCGCTGCTACTGATCTCTCTCCCTCTTCTCCCTGTGGTCATCATGGCTACCACACTTTGCCACTCACGGCTGCTGGCTCTTTGTCGCCGTGTGTGCGAGAGGGTGCTGAGGTTCTTTCATGGGAAAGTGTGTGTGAGAAGCACACATGCCTACGTCTTCTCTGAGTGCACCCACGGCCAGGCTGCCAGTGCACTGGCCATGTTCGACCTGTATGCCAAGACACACGCCTCACTCAGCATCGGGCCGGAAAAAGGTCACTTCTGTGTGTGTGTGTGTGTGTGTGTGTGTGTGTGTGTCTTACTTCATTACATGCTTTAGTACCCACGACTACAATGGTCTTAAAATCAGTTGCTGTGAAACTGGTCCTCAAGGACCCCCAGACCAGACATCACTGATTGAATTTGGGGTCAAACAGAAACTTAGACCATAAACCTGTGCAGTAGTTTATGAAACAGTGATTTTAGCCAGAAATGACCGTTAGGTAAGGTCTTATTCGTTAGGTTTTTGTCTTGTCGTGTCTCCAGAAGTCAGAAATGACCTTTCTGTGATTTTATCAGTTATTTATGTTGTTGAAAACTCAAAAAACAACTTTAAAGAAGGAAAAGGAAAAAACCCCTGAAATTCTGAATGTAAGATGATTTTGATTTTGAATTGGTCAGTACAAAAACAGCTGGTATTTTCAAAAGAAAGAAAAAAGTCAAATATAAATACACGTTACATTTTTAGTGGTGTAACTAAGTAGATTCATATTTGACACATCAGCCACAAAAAAACATAATTTTTTCTTAATGCAAAGTAAGACATCAATAACTTTTCACCAAAAGAAAACCTTTTACTTTCAAATAAAGTATTTATCAAACGTTTAGAACATGTACTTTCCAGAGAGGGTCTCCACTTGTTGAAGTGAGGGAGGGATGAGAATGAAGAAGGTTTAATAACACGTGTTCCTACTGCAGGTGAGTTTGTGGAAGAGGTGGTGCGGCGTGAGGCTCCTCTCAGGGTGTTAGAGCTGGGAATGCACTGCGGCTACACCTCCGTCAGGATACTGCGCCAGCTGCCCGTCTCCGGCAGGCTGCTGACCGTGGAGCTGGACCCCCTCACTGCAGAGAAAGGAGAGGAGATCATACTGGTCGCAGGCTTCAAAAACCCACAGGTGTGTGGAACAGCCGAAAGCTCTTTAAGCTCATGATCTCTAAAGGCCTTTATGTGGACTCACCCTTCAATATAAAATGAGTTCACTGAATAATTAATAGTAAGAATAATAAGCTTTGATATTAAGAGCGTAAAGGAGTAGTTTTATGGCTCCTGTTACTCCTGTTTCCACTGTTAGTGGTATAAACACACTTGATCAAACCGGTAAAACTGCAGGAGTGCTGATGCCTAGTTTGATAGTACTGCAGACCTACTCACCGTGTACAGTGTATTCACACACACAGGCCACTGCATCAGAAACCCCTGGTGTGTTGCACAAGTTGCTCTGGGTTGGAAATGGTAGTGAGCCACTCTTAACCTAGCAATGACAGTAATGTGTGTAAATCCCCCAACAGCACTGTTGTGTCCTGATACACTCCATACCAGCATGCCACTACAAAGCCAGTATCACCGCTGTGCTGAGAATGTTCCACCACCCAGACTATATCTAGACCCAATGTTCCAAGTGGGGGTGGGAGTGGGGATGGGGGGTGGGGATCCCTGCCTCCGAATCCTACCTTCAGCAAACCCGCCACTGGGTCTCTGCGCAAGACCTTTAATCCCACGGTGCTCCAGGGAGAGACTGCCCCCTGTAGTTAGGGAATGGAAGTCGCTTTGGATAGAAGTGTGCTAAATGCCATGAATGTAAATATGTAAAGTGGCCCCTCATAGTCATGTGTTTATATTCTTTAACCCATTCACCAAGTGAAGCAGTGGGCTGCCACCAATGAGGAGCGCCTGGGGAGCAGTGTGTGGGGGCGGTACCTCAGTGATGACACTAGCAGTGTTGGATTCGAACCTACAACCTTCTGATTGCAGGGGCAACTACCTAACCACTAGACCACCAGCTGCACAGCTGCCCAAATACCACTTTGACCAGGAATCCTCAGATATAAGCATATGACTGTATATTATCCACACTTGTAATAGATTGTATGTCTGACTCCAGAATATCACATCGGTTCCATGCAGAGACAGTTCATGACTATTAACAGTTCCTCACCTTCTCCAGTTCCAGGTACTGACCAGCTCCTCCGCCGAAGCTATCTCCAGCTTAACGTCTCACCTAGGCGAGAGCTGTTTAGACCTGGTGGTCATGGACCATGATCCGGATCAGTACCTGCCGGACCTGCTCGCCCTGCAGAGAGGGAGGCTGCTGTCTCCACGCTGCATCCTCCTGCTCAACGGGGCGCCGCAGCCTGGAGCTCGGGCCCTGCTGGAGTACGTCACTGCCAGGCCTCGCTGCTACAGTGTAGGCTCGCAAACTGAAGACATGGTGGAAATCCACTGTCACATATCCACACATTCTCAGGAAGGAGAGAGTTAGTGCCATGGGGAGTGAAATTCATGGTTTAAGATTTGGAACATTCTAGAGCCGTTCTCACTCCTATAAAAACCTTATATCTCCATTTTTTTTTATTTTTAAAACCTTTACATTGTGTGAACATGTTATGAAGAACCAATAGAAATAGCTCATAAAATCTTTTTATCTCTTTTTTCAACTCCCATGGTTACTGTTTTGGAGATATAACAGAATGCTTGTGAGGTTTTAGGTTTATTTATTTCTTCCATTGCATTAAATTAGTACTGAGATAATGTACAGTGACAGTTCCTCTAAAACACGACCACTGGGTCTTTGTAGGAAACCCATGACTGGCTCTTTGTAAATAGTTTTTTACAGTAAACAGTTCTAAGCTGCTCGTACTTGTGAATGCCACTAGGGGGCAGACTATGTATTTTTCCTCTACGAAGTGTGGTAAGAATAAAAGAGTCACTCTTTCCGTCACATTTGTTTGTGTGGGAGTCCTGGACGGTCTATTTGCATTTTCATTAATCATTCGGTCAGTTATATTTCAGCCTCCCAGACAGTGGATAGAAAGACGTGTTCAGAAATGTTTATTTTGTTCAAATGGTATACAAAAAAACGTATATACAAAGTGCTATCAGTTATTCACATATTTAAAAAAAAAAAAGCACCAAAAATTGGAAGACAGACTGATAAAAAATTATACATCTTAACTTTAAAAATCAATAACTTATGGAATGTTTTCTATTTTGTTCTTACTTTGCTCTATTGTGTTTCTTTTTTGCTTTTTCTTATTACAAACAATGATTATTGATAGGCATTAATGTTTTTGCTATAGGCATCATTTGCATTCCTTTGTTCTTTTGCAATGTTCAGACTACGAACTCGCCAGAGCCCGCGATGCTTAAGCAGCACTGGCATCATGTCTGGGCTACTGTATTAAATCTTTCAGGGCTGTTCAAACACTGCATTATTTCATTAGGAAGAATATTTACAAAAGAGAAGTGGGAAATAATACTCAGTCAGTGGGAGTTGCTATGGCGGAGGAAACAGTATTACTCGGGATCCATTGTGGTAGACGTTTTCACACATTCCTCCTTAGAGACAAAACTCGGTCTGTTAGTGTTTAGTCTTAAGAGAAGACAAAGAGCAGTTTCCTTCTGCAGGCCCATACAGAAGCACAGGCTTGGTCCCATAAACTACTGTGAGAAAAGCAGCAGCGCAGACGCCGTGCAGAACTACTTTCTTGCATGAGGAAACAGCTGGGTTACATGAAGCTGAAGAAACAGTCAGTCTGTCTTTTTACCTCTTTTCAATGTTACACAGGGTAAACGAAGTTGCTCCCAGAAAATATGAAAGAGATTATCATGCTTTGCCTCGTTTGGCCTTGGCCTGTTCCAGACAGACCCAGGAAAAGACGGTGACATGAAGAAATGGCTCAAAACCAACAGCCTGAATAGAACCTTAAACACAGGTAGACACCAAATGTGCTCTGTGTTCTGATTCCAGGATGGCTTGTCCTCCACAACCTGCCATCATCTGGGAGGACGCCCCGACTCTCAAAGTGGTCGAAGGATGTCTCTGTTAATAACACTTGGAATCACTGATTTGATTAAATGGAGGGAGTCTAGCTGTGGATTCCTTCAAGTGTTCATCAACCCCCCATGAAGGAAAGCCACCTCTTTCAACCACACTAAATAAACGTTCAGCTAAAGCTATTAGCCATGTCTGTTCGGTAAACCAGCCTGTTGAAAGTAAATGCTAGATGGCATTACCTAATTTCAGCTTACTGAAACAAAGTCCAACTAGTCGTAGCTCACTAGCATGCAAACCACATGTTTCCAAGAGTTCAAGGAGGGCTAGTCCACCCCAACACTTCCTTCATCAAGTGAGTATTTATGGTACAAACTTATTCTGGAAGTTCTGAAGAAAAAGAAATGGAATTGGTGGTTGATTGCTAAAATGTCAGAGGGTTTGAAGTGTGGCACAATGCACTCTGGGAGACGTATGCTGCTTATCACTTGGACCCTGATGTGGCGTCCAGGCCCATGGAGCGGCGGTAGGCAGCAGAAAGTCTGTAGAGAACATCAGCTGGTGAACGGGGCTGGGCATCGGCCTTCTGCGTCAGCAGCATTTCAAAGAGCGTGCTCACTTCTGACAGCAGAGCTTCTCCTCCCAAGCTGCCAGACTTCTCCGGAGTCTTCCCAAAGGTGGAGAAGGAGGAGGCAGTGTCCTCGAGGCCACTCAAAGCGAAACTTGGGCCTTCTGGGGGCGGGAGACCATCAGGAACGTAAAGATTTTCATGATAGTCGCTGGTCAGAGGGAGGGACAGTCGCGCAATCCATGCAGGGTCTGGAACATCTGAGAAGACATCATCTGAATAAGAGTGGACAAACAGAGAGAGATATGGTTTAGGTCAGAGTCCCGGAGGACATTCGTTCAGCATAGCTTCCCTGATTACCCAGAACCACAGAGACCACCCTAACGTTTTAAATAGGTCTTATGCTGAATTTAGGTTAGTTAGTAAGTTGCCTTTGGACATCTTGGCTCGTTTTGGGCTTCTTCCGGACTACTACTGAGACATAAACCTTGTTTACAGTGTGGTTTACCACATCTCGGGATTCCTACGTGCCGTCCAGATCGTGTCACTATTTCCTTACGGGGGGTGAGAGAGAGCGGGACGAGCAGACTTTCATCCACGGCGTATGCGTGTGTATATGAAAACTATTTACAGCTGTGAATCACAATGGCTAAAATATTCATCCTCTTCCCCCTCGAAACAAACGAGCGCGCGCGGAGGAATAACAGGATGAGAGGAAATGGCGAGAGGAGGAGTGCATTTATCTTTATTTAGTTAGAAGGCATTTCCTTCGGCCACTGATTCCCTCAGACTTCGCCTGTTTACTGCGTTTGAGGTTTCACACAAACAAGCACATGCAGAATTTGGAGGGAGACTCGTTTTTGTGGCGCAAGTTGTCACAAATGCTGCCTCAGAAATGCGGCTCATAAGAAAACGTCTTCAGTTTCGCACTTCGCCTCGTTTGCAGAGTTGTCTCCTTGTGTACGAGGGCGTTTAGTAAAACAGGGCTCATTGGTAGTCCAAGGACCACGGAAATAAATGAGGAATTTAATCATTCAACAAACAGCCTGAACAAACAAACCGAGTGCCGTGTGTTAAGTGGACGAGGTCAATGCAGCTGTGCTCTGACCTTAAGCAGAGGAAGACACATGTGCATGTTTGCGTTCCTGCGAGCGGCTGGACTTTGCTAACCGGTTTCCTTAATGCAAGGTAATGGGGATCATAGCCTTAGGAGACTTAAGCCCACCTGCCCTAATCTGATCATCACCGGCCGCCGCCACCTAACACACCCATACCAAGAGCCCACAAGCTTTATCTGATTTGAGAAATCTGAGGATTTTAAAGCTATTTATAAGCCAAACAGCCTCCAATCCTGCAGGCAGCCTCCTTCTCTCATTCTAGCCTGCATTTACAAACAAACCACTATTATCCCTCACTGGCTTCTAATCGCCTCAGTTAAACACGAGTTAAAGCCCGTTAAAGGTAGAGCAGCCTGCAGAGCTCCCTGTTTGTTTCACTTCAGCTCCTGGTGTGTTTGTTTTTGAATGGGAGGAAGAGGCCACTGTTGGCTACTAGCGGTGAACAGAGACGCAAGTGAGATTCCTGCGGCTTTCAGCCACACGCGAATCATCAAACAGAGGGCTGCCGGGCCAGGCAGCTGCCATGACACATTCACTCTCTCACTCTCTCTCTCTCACACACACACGCACACAGCTTTTGCTCTTGCTTTTTTAATGGATCTCAAAAGTGAGAGCAGCGTCAGAGGAGTAGCGTACACATTAAAGCCGGATTTAAAAGGACGTGTTTAGATGTGCATAGGAGTTGCTGGAGTGTGTGTGTATGTGTGTGTGTGTGTGTGTGTTGCACAGACATGGTAGGCTGTGATCAAACAAAACTCACATAGCCCACATCAATGAAGGCACTCACTGCCCCTAAACACTTGAGTTCCCCACATCAGTGGAGCAGACACAGCTCACGCACTGATACTCTCTCTCTCTCTCTCACACTGTTACGGTCTCTCTCTCTCTCTCTCTCTCTCTGTCTATCCCTCTCTCTCACTGTTACTCTCTGTGACTTACCTCTCTCTGTTTTTTACTTTCTCTCCGTCTTTCTCTTCCTCTCTTATACTCTCCCTTCTCTCTCTCTCCCTCCTTCTGTGTTTATCTCTCTTTCTGTCTTTCCTTTTATTCGTTTCAATCCAGTGATCTTTGTTAGCACGACCATACTTTCTCTCTCTCTCTTACTTCTTGTTACTTATGTTCTTATGATTCTCTCCCTTCTCTTTTTTCTTTCTTTCTCTTTCTTTCTTATTTTTCTTTCTTTCTCTCTCTCTCTCTCTCTCTCTCTCTGGTTTATAGGTAATTAGAGAAGAGGAAACAGTGGAGACCTTGTTAATCTCTCAAAAAACAATTATTCTCTGATTGGAAGCAGAGCCGGCTCTTAGATCACCTACAAAGTCCGACCACAACCACAAAGTCGCCACAGTGGAAGACTTCCACTGCAGGACAGGCTGTTTAACACTCGCTCCCTGTCAACCTGCAAAACTAACTTACCCACAGAAAACAACAGTCTAATAAAATACATTTGTATTTACAAAACAACAAAACCTGCAGATTTGTCAGAACTTTATAGAACAACTACAAAATGGAGTTGGACTCATCAGTGACTCAATAGAAATGGTCCAAAATGACTTTAGTGCCATTAGATTAACACATTAACCGTCATTCCTGTTCACTCCCTGCTCTGACTACAGTGACTGTATGGACGTATTCAGCAGCAGGCAGCAGTGGGGGGGTTGCTAATTCGCTCTGTTGTCGCGGTGTATAGTGCTGACGGGGTTGTGTGTGGTCAGCCGCGTGACTGTGAGAGCCAAGAGGGGAATACGATACTGAAATAAATGAGGAGAAAACATCTCCAGGGGAGACATGGACACCATGGACTCACTGTGTTCAAAGCAATGTCCTGAAGATAGAGACACACACAGTCACTCCAACACACTCGAGTTTGTATTTCTGTACTCATGGGCTGTTTGTCCCTCTGTGCTGGTATCTAATCTAACGTATAAAGAAAAGTTTGGCAAACAGTCTGATCGAGACACAATCAGTGGATGTAGTTGTGGTTCATTAGCCAAGACACGTTTAGAGTCTGACTTTGCTTCTTTAGAACTTGCAAGTCCAATGTTGTTTACAAACACTTAAAGTCAATAGTCACTCAATAACATCATCAAAACTGCTCAACCCACATCCGGCTCTTCTTTGCGGCTAACTGGACTTGCTGATGTGGTTTTTGTGTCTAATTTGTCTAATTCAGTGGTTCCCAACCGTTTTTCCTTGAAACCCCCCTTGCCTGTGTCCAAGACAAGCCAGGACAGCGCCGCCCCCTCAACCCCAACCCCCCCAATCCCAACCCCCACCGCACAAAAAAAAGAAAATAAAAACTTTTTTTTTTTTTGTTCTT
>JBBPDH010000031.1:14584132-14595343 GCA_037974565.1 Clupeocharax schoutedeni
ATTTTTCATTTTTATTTGAGGTTTAATTTTGAACAGAAAGACTTGTTCACTTACGGTTTGTTTAAAATAGAAAGTGATATAAAAATGTGTTTGATCTAAAATAATAAATAATCGTAATTAATAATCGTGATTTCAATATTGATCAAAAGAATCGTGATTATCATTTTGGCCATAATCGTGCAGCATTTGGCCATAATCTCTGCAGCAGGGACTGGGGCACTCTTCAGGAAAGACGGAAGATTAGATGGGGCAAAATAAGGACTCAGTCTTGAGGAAAACATGCTCAAGACATAAGTTGTCAATGGGAAGAAGGTTCACCCCCAAATGGGATAATGACCCAAAAAAAGAGCAAAATGACCACACAGTGGCTGAAGGTGAAAAAGATGAAGACCTAATTACAGCCCAGACTTGAACTTATTGATAATCTGTAGAATGGCCAAGACTGCAGTTCAGCAAGTCACTAAGCAAAAGAAGAGTGGGCAAAGACTGCGCAGTCTAGATGTGCAAAGCTGGCAGAGAAGAATCACACAAAACTCAAGGCAGTAATTTCAGAAAAAGGAAAGACATGGATAAAGCATCACTACCTTTCTGTACTGTTGCCATCATATCTTTCACTTGTAATAAGCTGCTCTCAGGGTTTTTTTTGCGCATGTCTTTATTTTAGGCTGCAAAAAGGAACAAAATGTGATGCATTTCTATACCCGCTATAACGGAGGGTTAAGCCAACAGTACTTCAGAATTAGCTCTCCGACACATACATGAAAATGTTGTATTTTTAAACAATAAATGTTAACAATAAAGACCGTATATGGGTACAAAGAAATAGGCTACATAGAATATACTATTTACCACATTAAGTGCAAGCTGGTTACTGTCATCACACCGATTGCTTGCTGCGTGCACTGTGACAATAAGCCTTTCGAAGCAAAATACGGTCGTCAACAAACCTGGTGTACAGCAATGGCTGACAATCAACACTGCTATTTCATGGATTCCATTTACAGACAATGTAAATCAATTAAAACATTTTAAAGTAGTTCTTTATTAGCTGACTAGCTATTTATGAAGCAGGTATTCGATACGTTTAATACTTCTGCCCGTCTCCCATTCATCAATCATATATTGGGTTAAACTGAACAGATAGTAAACCTAGATTCAGTGTCGACAAGAACGTGAGAAGAAAGTCCCCAGAACTTCAACATTATCTGCTCTCTTCAAACAACTCATCATGAACCTGCACAAAATAACACTCACCTTTCAGTAAGGGCTATTCTGATCTTTTGTCATAACTTCACGTGGCTAGTCAAGCAGTGTGTTCTGCTGCCCCTTCTAAACTGCAAATTCAGCATATGGAGATGCCCTGTCTATTTGATGAAGCACTCCAAAAATAAACTCAACAGGACATTAGTACGTAGCACTGCTGCACTATCCTGATAAAGCCAGGCTCCATTATACAGCAGACACTACACACGAATATAAACCAAGAGCCATCAACATAAGAAACAGTCTAAGATCCTATTTACACCTGGTTGTTGCATGTGACTTCTATCTGGATGATAACCTGATCGCTTAACCACATACTCTTGGCAGCCAAACGGGTCTTCGGCCGATCAGATTTAAATCCAAACGCTATGTGATGGAACCAGCTCATAGAAATAGAACAAAAACATTTGGTTGTCAACTAACAGAAAATGAATAGCAAAGTTCATTTCCTTATTATTAGAAATAATCCACCTCCTGTACTTATGCTTGCTGTCACCACCATAAACAGGACGGGTTAAAATGCAATGTAAAGTCGCATCAAAACACAAAGACAAAATACAACATTATTTTATACAAACAGCTCGATTCTAAGAGGAAACTTATGCCAGGAACTAATGCACTAATGCTAAAAGTCTAGGGATTCAGTCTCCTCTACCTACGCAGACACCGTGTTAGGAATGTTTATGGATGCATTTACACTGGTATAAAATGAAAGAAATGATTCTGGGATTACTTCAAGATTGTGACTAAATATAAACCCACTTAAGACCCAAGTCTTTAGGGTGTTTACACTTGAACCTACAATTAAAAAAAAAAACACAAACTGGTTACCATCAGCACACAGTCTGCTTGCTCTGCACACTGTGAGAACAATGAGCCTTCCGATGCTAAATATAGTAGCATGATTTTAAAGATACAAGATATTATACGGTTACTCAAGGCGCATAAAACAACCAGGTGAAAGTGGGAAACAAGAAGTTCCTGTCAAGCTGCGGTTAACCTGCAGTATGAGTGTGCTGCAACGAAAGGAATGCTCATTTTCAAAAACTGACAAAGTTGAGATGGACAGATATTTTTTTAAATGTTAAAATCTTTAATAAAATTGTACGAGACAACCTTTACAGCAAACCCGCATCACTTTTCTAAATCCAGCTGCTTCTGTCAGTGTGTACACACTGTAGAGGTTCGTCACACTGTTGTGTGTGGTCAACAACACATCATGTGATGGTGGATCACCAAGTAAATTTTTCTGAGTCTATCCACACGTTGGTGCTCGCTGCTCTTAACATCAAAAAATCCCTCTAATGACCTGCTACTTTCCCTGACCAGTTGTAACATATCCATATTGCATGAACATGTGATTACCAACTTCAGCCCTTAGATACCTCCTGCCCATTTTCACTGCTTCACCTCATAAAAGGTACTGTTATTTTGTTTATTGACAGGTTCAAGGGGGTATTTTCCCTGTATTTACCAGCCAAGTCTTACTCCACAGGAGGAACAATTGAAAAAAACACAACCCTTGAGAAACCCTCAATTTTGGCTTAGGTTATCAAAATTTACTGAAAAGCTAAACTGGATAAAACATCAAAGTCGGGGGATAAGACCACAATGGTGCACCAGAGGCATTTAGGACAAAATGGACTATATGGACAAAAGTATTGAGACACCTGACCATTGTAACGGGGACCTTAATGACATAATATGGACCTACCCCCACAACAGAATCCACTCTTCTTGAAAGGCTTTCCACAAGATCTTGGTGTTTCTGTGGGAATTTGTGTCCATTCATTCTAAAAAGCATTTATGAGGTCAGGCACTGATGCTGGACGAGAAAGCCTGGCTTGCAATCGGCATTCCAGTTCATCCCAAAGGTGTTGGATAGGGTTTTGGTCCACACCAAACTCATCCCACCAAATCTTAATGGACCTTGCTTTCTGCACTGCGACACAATAATGCTGAAACAGAAAACGGCCTTCCCCAATTTGTGTCCACAAAGTTGGAATCATGGCATCGTCTAGAATGTCTTGGTACACTGAAGCATTAACAATCGACCTGTCCCAAAACCTGAAAAACAGGTAGGTTTTATATGCCCGTGCCAATCGGTAGTAATGAAACACCTAAATTCAGTGGCTAAAAGGTGTGTCCCAATACTATTGTCTCTACAGTGTATCTAATGTAGAACAACGTTGTGTCTACACCGAACTCATGCAACATCTTTACAGACCTTGTTTTGAGCAGTGGGGCACACTCATGCTTGAATAATAAAGTCCCTTCCCCAAACTGTGTCCACAGAGTTGTCCACACATGTACACACCTGTGCCAATGGATACTACCAAACCAACTAAATTCAGTTTTTAAGAGGCGTGTCCCAATACGTTTGACCCTGTAGTATATCTCAGAATAGAAAGGGGTATGATTGAACGCCTGTCCCAATACTTTTGTCCAACATCAGCAAGGGGATACGGACAATATTCTTTTAGAAGACACTTACCGCGATCAGAGTGCTGTTCCTGCTCTGTTCTCCAGGGGCCCCTCCGTTCTCAGTGAGCTCACAGTTTGCTCCACCGGTTCCGGGTGCTCTCTGTCCCCCCTGTTCGCTTGGAGCCGCCGCTGGCCCCGGCTGCCGGTGCTTGTTGGAGCGCTTGGCCTTGGTCTGCAGGCAGCGCTGGTGCAGAGCTACGGTCTGCTGCCTCTCCAGGTCCATGCGTTCGATGGCAGTGCCCTCAAAGCGGGTCTCGCAGTTGTTGTGGTGCCGCCTGAAGAGCTCGATCCTCCGGCGGAGCCTCTCCATCACTGCGCTGTGGCGGGGCACCACAAAATCCGCCATCCTCGCCAAGCAGCGTGGTGCTGGAGCCCCTTCTTTTAAAGTCAGCAGATCCGGATACAAGCAACTTCTACTGCTGATTCTGCTGCTTTCTTCTCTGTGTGGGCGACTATACACCCCCCCTCCTCCTCCACTGCCTTTACAAAACACTCTCGACTGCCTCCATTTTTGTAAATATTTGCCTACTAGTGCTCTAACACTTTCAGAGGGATCCCAACATAGTTTAGAGGCTCGGTGTAAAAATGCTGGCTAGTTTAGTTACACACACCTCGGCGTGTTGAGTTAGACACACAAATCACAGCCTGGTTGTCCAACAAAACCACAAAGTTATTTTTTTAAACAAACAATCCAAGATATTTAACAGCAGCTCTGACCCATGCAAAAAAACAACCTTTAACAGCAGCAGATATAATCTATGCAAAGAGCCAAAAAGCAACTATCTGGAAAGAACGTCGGAAAGGTTCGAGACTGACTTCACACACAACCAGGGCACAACGAGGGTTGGAATCAAGCCACTGGCCATGATATTTAGCATAGAAAGTCCAGTCCTCAAAACACAACCTTAGGTTAAAAGGACAAATACAGCTGAGAGCTCAACTTACCCCAACAGAAAGAGCATGGCACTGTTTTCAAAACCCCCGTTTAACACAGTGACGAAACACGTTCACAGTAAACTCAGGACAAACTTTAGACGTTATTATATCTAACTAGTCTCAAAAGAATTGAATATATTTCTCAATCGACTGGGAAGCCGTGTAACTTGCAAAGAAAGTATCAAAACCAAAAAGTCGTCCAATATATTTTGTTTTTAAACCAAACGATCCGATAAAAAAAACAAACTTAGTTTACTAGCAAATGGACTTGGAATCCCAACCAAAACTTTGAGACGATGGACATTTTGGAACCCAAAAACAGAATGTTACTTTTTTTTATCCTAATAACGGAAAAATCAGTATATAAAATTAGCTAGATTTTTAGTTTTTAAACAAATAATCCGTTTCTTTAAAAACTTACTTAGCTTCCTAGCAAGTGGAGTGGTAGTTTGAACTAAAACTTTGCGACGATGGACATTTTGGAGGCCAAAAAATGAAGACTGCTTTAAAAGAAATGCTACTCAAGGAAAAATGTGAGTATAAGAAAATCGCGGAAATTAAAAAGAGAAGGTAAGCGAGTTTAATAAAACTTTTTTTCGTGGTTAAAAGAGCTGGAGGCTAACAGCTGATCCGGTGTGTGGAGGCTGAGAGAGCTACGGATGTAGCAGGCTATGCTAAGCTAACGCTCCTCATAACAAAAAAAGCGGGATGAAAATCACTCTCGCCCGGTCAGAGCGAGTCTCTGGAATCGCTCTCTCCGGGGCACACGGCGGCGGGTCCTCGGGAGGCTCCGAAAAACCAAAACGCCACTCCGAAGAGGCTGAAACTCAGCTCGACTGCTGGCGTTTCTATTGTTGTCCAGTCCGCTGGCAGCTCTCCGGCGCCATCTTGTTTGGAACAAGTTTTTTTCTTTTTTTCTTTTTTTTTCCTCTCCTTTTTCGAACGTTTGCGTCACGGAATGACATCACGTCGTTTGCCCCGCCCATTTCTCCATAATTGGCAGCCAAAGTAGCCAATTACTGACGGAGACTGGAGTGACGCGTCAAAGTCTTTGGAAAACACGCACATTCCACTACGCTGCGGCGTCGCCACTGCAAGTGTGTTTTATATTCAGGTTAATATAGTTTTTTAATACAGCACGCACGCTTCGACATGTGATTGAGCTAAAGATTAATCTTATATTAATCTACAAGCTCATAAATTTAAGTGTCGATTTGTCATCTGTGAAAACAGCACAAAACACACAGTGTGAAGAGCAGTAATTAGTTCTCTGCAAATAAGCCATTCACCCAGCGAAGCAGTGGGTGGCACTGTGTGGGGTCAGAGTACCGCAGAGGTGCCACTGGGAGTTCTGGAATTTAAACCTACAACATTTTGATCACAGAGGCAACTCCCTAACCACCAGGTAACCAGCTGCCTCGATGTCACCATTGCAAGTGTGTTTAAAGTAAAAGATGTAACCCAGATTCATCTACAAACTTTTTTGAGTCGATTTGTAATAAGTAAACACAGCACAGAGTGTGAACAATGTGAAATTCTTTCTTTGCATTTAACCCACTCACCAAGTAAAGCCACATATTAAGGACCAACTCTATATTAAAGTCTATGGATTAGAATGCGTATCATTAGAATCCATGTTGGTGTATTTGCCAGTCGTCCCATTACTTTTGTCCATATAGTGTATTTGCCCCTTGGCCGGGGGTGGGCAAAAGTTCTCTGCTGGTCGTGTTTTGATTCACTCTGGCCGAGGTCCTGATTATGTAAAATTGAGTTATCCAACTCAGATATGCTTATTTCGTGCGGGACCTAAAAATAGAAGGTTCGCTTCGCGCCGAGCTATTTTTAAACCCTTTAGTAAATCAGAGCCAGCAGGAGTCTGAACGAAAAAGTTTTGGGACTGACATCAGAGAATATTTGAACAGTTCATCCCTATTATCACCTAGATCTTCAGGACTGAGCTGGTTAACTAAACCCCGCCGCAGGGCCGTTTATGGCACCGGGAACAGGATGGATGGATAAACATCTAAAACTGGTGTGTGCAGTCACTGTGGTTCACATTAATATGAGCTGTTAGGTTCATGTCCAGATGGAGCATCCACAAGTGCTCCACATCCACACATTCGTCACGACAGTCTGCACTCGCTGATGATGTCTTTTTCGGTAACCAGCATGTCGGGAGCAGCAAAACGCCGAGCAGCTTCTGCACCAGTCACAGATGTTTTGGCGCAGTGAATGGACATTAAGGCACGTGTGTGTGCACACACGCTTGTATCTGAACCCAGTTCTAAAACAACCAAAATCTCAGTGTTTCTTCATGACATTTATAGGAAGTTTTTTTAGTCCAACCTGCAACATTAAGGATTTTAAGGCGAAGGACTAATTACAGCTAGACTAAAAAGAGGTGTGTATGTGTGTGTGTGTGTGTGTAAATAAACCCAAAATACAGTAAACTCAAAACTACCATCTTTTGTAAATCAGTACATTTCTTTTTTCTATAGTATTTATCTTTCTTTTAATTTTACTTTCCTCTCTCACAAACCCCAGCATTCTGTTTATGGAGTATTTCTGCTGTTATTGAACTTTTATATTTAAATTGTATATTTCTAAAAATAAAATATTTTAACATTAATTTAACATTGTTTCTGAAAAAAGAACCTCCAACTCAAACCAGTAGCCATAACACTAATTCACATATTCCATACACCTGAAAGCATATTACAAATGCTTTGACCCCAATGACAAAGTAAATAGCTTTAGAATGTACTGTATCCTCCACACACGGCTTCTGTCTATCGCCACTGTGCTTTATATTGCTACTCATATCACTTTACTACCTCGTGCTGAAAGTTGTGCGTGTATTTACTGCATCATGTTCCACTGTTAACTGCCTGAAGTCTGTGGAGAAGTAAGCATTTAATTGTACATTATACTCTACACTTTCTACATATGAAAAACTTATCCGTGAAGAATGTAACGTTATCCCAGGCTCTGGCCCGGATAGCTCTCCTAACATGGTATTCAAAGACCCCGCCCCCCAACAAAACAGCACACAACACCCAGATTGAAAAAGACATCTGTCTTTCATCAAATCCATTTATTTTAGTTTTGTGAGTAACATGATGGTTTTTGTCCCCCTCCCTCCCAGCCCTAAGCCACACCCCTCCCTCCCAGCCCTAAGCCACACCCCTCCCTTAAATACACAGATTCATCGATCACACCAATATTCTCAATCTCACTACTCTACCAAGGATAATCATCTTTTTTTAAACGTATGCATCACTCCAGTTCGTTCACGGCCAATTCAACATGTGGAAGATGGCGAAGAAAAAACAAAAACTAATGGAACAAATCTCTGACGCAACAGCGAGGACGTTACAGGACTGAGATGATTGTGAGAGGCGCCAACTAACCGTTAGCGTAGCAGCAGCAGCAGCAGCGCAACATGTATTGACATGTATGTGTGAATTTGTACATTGTTAGACTCAGTTACTTTAGAAAGTGCCAACTCTTTATAAACTTGGGGCAGAGCTCAAGTCACAGCACCTCCTCTCGCCGTCTTGGATGGTACGTGATCGGTGGAGGTAGGTTTGCCGCACCAAAAGGGAAAATAAGTAACTAAGGCTCGCTGGAGTGATCGGGCAGGATGACCATTAGTCCACTCCAGACTGGGGCTTCGTGCCCATTAGTGCATTTCCTTCATGTCTCTGGGGTAAAAGGTTTAAAGAACAGTTCGGTTGAAATGATTGAGGAACAACTAAGTTCTGCACTCCGGGAAAATCTCACCCAGGTTTCTGTATTTGACTCCGCAAAGACAGAAATCTCGAACAATTTTTGAACATGCTCCCAGAGTCACCTAGATCTACGTGGAAGTGTTCCAGAACTACGTGCTTGGACCCCTAAATATGCTGCTATTGCTGCTGCTGCTGCCGGAACAGGACGTTACATCAGAAGACGGGTGAGAAGAGCTGAGTCATTCGCCAATGGGGCGTCAGACGCCTGACTCAGGACACCAATGGTAAGACGCCAGAGGCTGAGCAGAAACACACTCGTGAATCACTCCCACGCAAGGCTGCTTCAACCTTGGTGACCAGAATGGAAACACTCTCTGCCTTTCTCTCATCCGCTAACTAAACATCGAGGCTTCCCAGCTCGGATCGTCAGGTTTGTTTGTCCCTCCGCTATCAACATTGCACTGCTATGCGAGTTGAGGACCAGAAAACGAACCAATATACGAAAATCCATGATTTAGTAAAACAAATTCTTGTGGAAAAAAACAAAACAAAAAACAACCATATATTAGTTACAATAACAAAAAAAACTTCACAGTACATTCACAAAAAATAAATCAGCCAAACTTGTGTCTGTGTCCTACAAAATAAGGCAGCGCGCTAGAACCTAAAGCCTAACTGGCATTCTCCATGGACTTAACTGGGCTTGTGCAGCAGACACACACTCCGCACACGTTTTGGTGCAAAGTTGTCTCGAGAGTCCTCTACAGCCTGGTCTGACTAGGTCATAACAAATAAACCAAAAACAAAAAAGAAACACGAACAAAAAGACCTTTATGGAATGAATGCAAAAGGTAAAGTGATCTCTTCAAGAAACAGTTTTTTTTTAAAACCTAGCTGTGTGTAAAGCATCAAGCAGACAATTTCAACTACTTGGCTGACTGCATACTTTCTTCTAAAGCAGGAAGTCAAGCGTATCTTGATTCCACCACCTATTCACTCTCATGTGTAGATATTATCAGTGTCTGCTTTGAAGCAGAGGGCTGTAGTGTTGCCACATTTGACAATTTACCAATACTGTCCGGAGTAGTAGGTTGCCGGCTGGAGGCGGGCGGGCGGGTGTGTTTTGTTTGGGGTTGGGAAATGGAGAGAGGGGTTTTTTACATTAGCATCGGCACAGTTAAGGAATGGTAAAAGTTTCTTTCTTTCCTTTTTAGTAAAGCAAAAAAAATGTTTCTACTCTATTCACTGTCAACATCTTCAGCATGGACTTCCCCGGCCCAGTCCGAGGCGGTGATCTGCGCTTCGTTATCGGACAATCGCGCCACAGACTGTTTTGGTTATCTCTCGGTCTGTTGTTTCTTTAGCGAGGATGGAGCAGAAGACCTGGAAAGGAGGGATCGAGGGCGTGGAGGAGATAATAAGGGAAGAAAAAAGGAGCGGGTCCCACTGATGGGGGGGCTGGGCGGTTGGGGGGGGGTCAGGGTGGGATACAGGACACAGGAGATGGGCTGGAGCTGGAGCACATCCAGGAAGCGAAAAAAAAAAGTTCATCAGTCCTTTCTAGCTCTCGCTTTGCTTCTAGGGGACCTTCTCAGAACTTCGTCTTCTTGTTTCTGCAAAGCAGGAGCAGAGGAGAGAGAAAAAACTGAGCATCATCTGTTTCATCGCAGCCAACTATTTGATTTTATTGACCATGAAACCACCTGCACGGGCCGTTGGGCTGAAATAAGAATATTTGTGAGGCACGTTCCCCTTAACCCTTCGAACCCTCTTGGTTTTTACCATCAGTCCTGCTTCTCCGTGGCCCTTTTTGGGCAATTGTATTTAACATTTTATATATTGGCTATATATTTTGTCTCTATTTTTACTAACTAACATCAGCTCTTGTCAAAAGTATCAAATATATATTCCTGTTTTTTTATAAATCCTTCAAATTCCAGATTATTTGCACAATGCAATTGTTAGTAAACAAACAATGGCCATTTTCTATATTCTCAATGCTACTGGGGCCAAAAATGGAACAAATCTGAAATATGTAACTGATTAAAACGGAATTTTATTTTCAGGCACAAACAAAACCATTATCTGCCGTCCTTAAGGTCCCACCTGAGTCAGAACTGTGGGATTCATTTGCTCCATTGGAGGGCAGTGAGCCGTCAGACCCCCGACTGGAAACTAAGACTATTATATAAAATGACACATGCGGCCAAAAATGGATAAATGACAATCTGGTAGAAACCACTAAAGAAGTTTAAAATGAAAGCATTTAAACCTAAATTGCATAATTTAAAAGTGTAAAGAGCAAGGAATTTAAAATGTAGTTTTCCTGGATTTCAATTGGCCACGAACAAATCAAGTGTTACAATGGAATGTGTGGAGTATATTATTGGATGTGTGGCATATATTATTGGATGTGTGGAGTATATTTTTGGTAGTATGTAGTATATTATGGGTATTGTGGAGTATATTATTGGATGTATGGCGTATATTATTGGTAGTATGGAGTACATTATTGGATGTATGGAGTATATTATTGGATGTATGGAGTATATTATTGGTAGTATGGAGTATATTATTGGTAGTATGGAGTATATTATTGGTAGTATGGGGTATATTATTGGATGTATGGGGTATATTATTGGATGTGTGGAGTATATTATTGGATGTGTGGAGTATATTATTGGATGTGTGGAGTATATTATTGGATGTATGGAGTATATTATTGGATGTATGGAGTATATTATTGGATGTATGGGGTATATTATTGGTAGTATGGAGTATATTATGGGTATTGTGG
>JBBPDH010000031.1:14665295-14676090 GCA_037974565.1 Clupeocharax schoutedeni
CATGGAGCTACAGAATTATTTCTGCTTCTGGGGATCCTTACAAGTTTTAAACCTCTCGCAGTTCAGCTCTGTCCTTTCTACCATTTCATGCTATTCATAAATAAAGCTTGGAACATTGGGGTGTTCTTAAACTTTTGACCGGTAGTGTATGTATCAGGTAGAATGAATTTGAAAAGAAGGCCTGATGGCACCACTAGTGCATGTCAAAATTCTAACCAAAAACCCCTAAAACAAAGGTAATCCTAGGCACTTTTCTGCAATGCCTCCATCTAAAAGTAGAAGTGGGCAGATGTACTGTATCGTGATAAACTACTTCACTACAGGCTTATGCTAATACTATAGGAACACTGGCCTACTGCACTTTTCATTATAAAGAGCATAAACCCAACCACACACTGGCTAGAGATCATTTCTCACCACTTTTCTCAATGCAGTGACATTAATAACATGTTGACGTTTTACCAGCGTTCAGTGCTACATTTTATATGAGTTTGAATTAGGAGTTACATCTTAACATTGGTCCAATGCCAATAATTGTTTTCTCGCTGTAAATTAGTCATATATTGTGCACATCCACATTTTATGGACACACTGATGGCTGATTTGCCATTAAAGTCTATTCGAATTGTCCATTAGCACATATGAGCCTCTGAAGAGCTGCACTAACAAATTATAAGTAATTAACAAGAGCATTGTTCTCGCTCTGAGGCTGACTTGTGGTGCGACACACAGAACATTAGGTCCCAGAACGAGTCAGAAAATTTGATTTTTGAACGTTTTTAAAGATCTCCACGTTTTCCTTAAGCTTTATTTTCAGTGACCTAAAGACGCAAAGCGTCCTCAGATGTCCAAACACACACGGACAGAGCAAAGCAGCTCTCATTCTCAGACTAATGGGTTTTCTGCGGAGGATCTCATCGCTTAGATCAATCTAGGACCTAATGTTGCGTGTCTGAAACCAGCGCAGCCTCTGAAGGAGAACAATGCTCTTGTTAATTGCTTATAATGTTTTAATGCAGCGCTTTAGAGGCTCATATGTGCTAGTGGACAATTCTAATAGACTCCAATGGCGAATCAGCCACCGATTTGTCAATAAAATATAAAGACTCAGCATTCTCTTGTTTTAAGAGATAATAAAGTCGCACACAAAAGACTGCCTTGCACCAACAGGAGCATTAACAGCCCCGTTCTTCTAGAAGATCTCTGGTGCCTCCATCAACTCCAGCTCCATGAGGATGATCTGGAGTCTGGAGAATTAATCCTAGGGTTTACAGCTTTGTGTCAGAGTGGCTGGAGCTGATCTGAGGGCAGCGTCTTGGCAGGTCTTGTAGCCGCCCATGAATTAAACATGCAGGGCCGCTTCTCAGCAGGCTGGCTGGAGCCCTGGCTCTCCTTTCAGTCTCAGCCTCTATTGTGGGAGCATCAGTTCAAGTGGTCCAGAGCGGTCAGGAGCCACTCCAACCCTGAATAATTAAACCACATTTTCAAAGCTCGCTCTCTCTCTCCCCCTCACAGAAGGCCTGGATCGAGTGCACAGTGTGGCAACCAGTAAGTCTTAACTCGTGGTAGTGTAAGTCTCTAGTATCAAAAACAATTCAACACTTCAAAGAACTTTGTGTAGAGTCCAGTGATGTACCAGCGTCTCCCCCTGTGTCCGTCAGCTCCAGTGTTGGGGTCTTCTAGGCTTGTTCAAGGCAGCCTCCACTACTCCAGTGCATAATAAAATGTTCAGTAAAATGGCCTGCTGTTTTATTAGGCAGCATTATTTATTTATTTACACTTGCCCGAGAAATCAATTTTAGCCCATTGTGATTTTACCCAGTGCCTTGGTGAAAAACATGCATGATGTGCCCAAACCACTTGGCATGGCGGTCTCATTGCGGTTGATTACGAGTACTTCTTAGGTCTCGTGCCAAAAACAGGCCCACGCTTTTGTATGAAACTGCTAGTATTTGCACCAATTTGCTCCTCAACCTCCATCAAAGCTCGAACATTTTTCAGAAGCAATTACAGGCTCTATTTATGAAAGAAGACACGAGGCTCTTCCACTGGACATAGCTGTCCTGCTGCATTAATAGAGGCTTTTAAACTGTCCATGTCTCTCTTAAAATATCCTCATTAGGATGCGAGAAATCAATTTCAAAGTTGATTTAAACTTTTGACAGTGTAGCATTGCTTTGCTCTGCGGTTGATCAGTAAAAAAACAAACTGGCACCAAAAGTGAAGCTGTGTCTGGTTTAAACAGCCTATTTTTCAGACGCGACGTCAACGTTCATCATTAAAACTGTCACAGAGGGGCTCCTTTAGCCCTTGGGCCGAGCGAGTGCTGGGTCAAAGGAAGCTGACAAATTTGAGCCCTTTTCCCTCACTGTCCCTTTTGTGCTGAGAACGCCAGAAACTGCAGCTTGGGGATGTGTGACAAAGACAACATCATCGAGCGAACACATCGTGAAAAAGCTCTCTCACCCCCCACTGAGGCCAGTGTACAGTCTAAGCTACCACTAAAGGATCTGGTCAAGCATATTGACTAATATTGATTTCTGAGAACCCCTAAAGGGTTAATTAATATTCAGTAACGCACCAGCCAGGTTTCTGCTTCATATTGGCATCTCATGGAACATAAATATGATAAATGGTGCACTGGAGTTATACATGCACTATGTATGATTTAGATCACAGGACGAGTCAAAACATCTGGTGACTACACGGGACTGAAAGAGCCTTGAATAAGTTTATTATAACTAACAGAAACATGGGAAAATGAGATTCCACGTGTAGTTCTTGTCAAACTCTCCTTGTTATGTCCTCTTTTATGTCTTTTCCCTTATTTTCATGTCCATGGTATTGTTTACCCCTGCCATGTGTCTATGAGTTTGTTTTGATGAAGGAGGCGGGACTAGGGCGGAGCCTGACATCAAAACAAACTCATAGACACATGGCACATGGGTAAATGAGATTCCACATGTAGTTCTTGTCAAATTCTCCTTGTTATGTCCTCTTTTATGTCTTTTCCCTTATTTTCATGTCCATGGTATTGTTTACCCCTGCCATGTGTCTATGAGTTTGTTTTGATGAAGGAGGCGGGACTAGGGCGGAGCCTGACATCAAAACAAACTCATAGACACATGGCACATGGGTAAATGAGATTCCACATGTAGTTCTTGTCAAATTCTCCTTGTTATGTCCTCTTTTATGTCCTTTTTTACGTCTTTTCCCTTATTTTTATGTCCATGGCATTGTTTACACCTGCCATGTGTCTGTCTACAAGTTTGTTTTGATGTCAGGCCCTGCCCTAGTCCCGCCTCCTTCGAATTTTGTTCCTGTTTTCTCATTTCTATACATCCCGTCTTCTCTCTGTTTTTTTCCTCAGAGTGTTTGCTTTCAGAATTTCTCGGCCCCGGCTTTTTACTCTCTGTGTCTCTCTCTTAACCCCTGGTCCATCCTCTGTTCTGTTTTCATTCTGCTTTGTTTAGTTTCCTTTACTTTAGCTATCCCCCCTCCCCCCCCTGTTTGGTCCACAGTCTGTTTATTTCTTGTGTAACTTCTTGTTTCCTATTTTCTGTTGTTAAATTTGTGTTTAAATTCGTATCTGATCGGACACTGCTGAGGAAGACTGTGTGACTAGCTGAATCACTGACCGCTATTATAAGGATAGGAGGTCTGGGGGTTCTCTCTGTAACTTGGTGCTCATGGGTTTTTTATAGCTGAGGAATGTGTGCTTGGATGGTAGAGAGCGAGTGTGGAGAATCGGGTCTGAACCACAGTCATCACTCCAGGGCTGTTCCAGTTTCACTGTGTTTTAGCCTCCTCTCACCATGCCTCTGCAGATCCTGGCCCAAGCTCTAAAGCACAAGCACAATTCAGCATGTCCATCCCAAAATAAAGACAAACAAAGAGGGGCTGGAACAACACAAACACTCAGAACTACACACACTTACTGGGCACTATAAGACACAGCATCCATACACATTCCTCATCCGTCACTTTACAACCACAGAATAAGAATTAAAGTGTTATAGCTCAGCGGTCCCCAGCCTTTATTTCTTCATGAACCGGTTTAATATCAGAAACTATGTTCACGGCGCGGCCTTTAAGGAGCGGCAGATAAATATACGTATACGTATTTTTTTTTACAAATAAATGATACACATAAAAATGGGGGTATTTTATATAATAATATAATAATGGAGTATCTTTAAAATATAATAATAAACATAAATCCAGTGTGTACTCGCAGCTTCATTAACAGCATTTTCATTCAAGTTTTTTTTTCTGTGCAGCCCACGGCCTGGTACCACATGACCCACGGCCCAGGGGTTGGGGGCCACTGTTATAGACTACTCTCAGTCCAGTGGTGTACAGTAATCCCTCAGTTTTACGCGGATCAGCATTCAGTCTAACATGGATTTTTCTGAGAACCAAACTGTAATACACTGAAAAGCTGCAAATCGCCATAAAAAGAAGAACAAGCTGCTGCAGCATGTAGCATGACTGCTCCGTGTCTTGTCCTCATATTGTAGTTTTTTAACCCTCTGACCGACATCAAGTCAGTAATAATCCACTATGGTGGTCCCTCTTTTTCTTAGAAGCAGCGGAACTGATTGACTGACAAAGCAAAGGCTGTCATTAATACCCATGTGGTGCTTTTATAACACAGATTTGACACTGGATATCACGCCAGTATTATAAAAAATGCTGGATCAGATATTGGAGGGAAAAAGGGAATTAATCTGATCCACTTCTACAACAAATGCAACCTGATAATATCTCACAAAATCATAACATCACAATTTTACAAAACGAAGTAACTAACTAATAGAAATTATTGTTAACTTTGCAATCGTTTTTAAATGTTTCTGTTCATATAATGATTTGTATTAAATATAGTAATTAATTTTAAACGTAGCTACTTAAAACTTAGCAGGAAAAGGTATCGGACGATAATCTGGTATCGGACGATAATCTGGTATCGGACGGTAATTTGGTATCGGTATCGGACGATAATCTGGTATCGTATCGGACGGTACTCTAGTTTTCAGTATTACTGTTTATAAAAAGTGGCATTGTGCCACCAGTTCCTAACAAACCAAAAACTGTAGAAAGTCAACTGGGGAAAAAAGCCTGCATTCATCTAGGCTGGAAAACTATAAACATTGACTGCTTTGGTATTGTTTTTCTAAATACTGGTCATGGAGGATACAAACAGAGAGATGTCTCCTGGTAAACAGAGACTGGGGGGACAATCACTGGGCTTTCATCCCCCTGGAGACATAACTATCTCAAACCAGGTGAGACCCAGGCTCTCATTAGCCAGGTGTGTCCGGCTTTGCTCAGTCTGTTCATTTTTTACCTGCGTAAGACAGCGAGACCCTGAAGCAACTATTGACAAAGTTCTTTCTGAACTACCATTAAAGCCAGTTTTCCTAGTAACAGTGCCTTCAGTTTTAAACAGCTTGAACCAGCTTCAGTTATAAACGACAATAAGAGTGATCACAGAGAAATGTAACCAGCTTGGAATTACTTTTGTGTATATTAATTTAACAAAAATGACTTTTAGCATGAAAGTGACAGTATAGTAAGAGATTTAAGAGTCATGTACAGCAACGCCCCAGTTTTACACAGATCAGGAGTCGTGGATTCAGTCACACGCAGATTTTTTTTAAAAACGGAATGTTTTCACACAAGAGGACACGTTCAGCTCGACCTTCCGAGTTGCAGATCTCGGCGGGAAAAGACCTCAGACACTTTAAACTCCACAGTCCGACTGATCCTTTCCAACGAGCCCTCATTTGTATTTTTAGACCCAGTAATTCCCTGAACACTGTAAGTCTCGCTGCGGCGTCCCAATACTTTTGTCCAATGACCTTCCGAGTTGTGAGTGGGAATTTAAATTAAAAGAGGTGAATACGGGTTTACCTTTCCATTTTCTTTAAGGGAAATGCATTAATCTGAGTTTAAAATGAAATGAATTTGTTCTGGGAGCAGATTTGGGGGCATATTTTGGGTTTACACTATAAAAATAGGGATTTTAGGCTTTTTTTTTTTTTACCAAATCACAACAATGCAGTTTTTCACCATACGCGGGTGCTCTTGGAACATTACTGTATTTGCTGCCTTAGCGTGACTGAATCCAACTGAAGCCTAATATAGAAACCAACAAACATGAGAACTGCCAATTGGTGATACTGGAATCTGAAAACTACTAAAAATGTACCAAAAGAAGCATTTATCATAATAGAATTGTAATAAGATTATTTGTAAATCCCACAACCGTAATTAAAAGCATGTCCGTTTTTCCTCTTCATTATCCTCTTCAATCATCATTGTCCCATTAAAGGTATTTGGTACTTTAAGGTATTTGGTACTTAAAGATACTTTGATTAAATCTTGAATGTTGCAGATTTTCTCCCTGAATTGCTCAGATATACTTGAACTCTCTCCTTCTAAAGTCGGAGTAATCTTGGTAACTGAATAGCACCTCATTCACAATCTGACTATCCTACACACACACACACACACACCGTCTGCCCAGGGAATATCTGTCAGCTCAGGCAGAAACAGGAGGCTAAAGTGGAATCTGCTCTGTTCTGCAGCTCCGGGGGAGAGAGAAAAGTGAGTGAAAAAAGGCACAATAGGTCAGCCTTGATCGGCTATAGAGATAAGATTTAAAACTGGAAGAGCTGTGCTGCGCGAGGTAGTGTCTATATAAGCATATAAGTATCAGTACTAAGTTTTTTATTATTCTAAGGTCCTTACGGTCCAGCACTTCCCCCACATAAGATATATATATATATAATCGGTTTTAAAAACTGTGCTGTTTGATTCCTCGTTTTGTGAATAAAATGAAATGCTTTTTTTTCTTAAAAAAATAATATCATGCCATGTTCCCTTTGGAAATGATGCCAGTATTTTTTTTTTTACAGTTCATTTAATTAAAATGCAATCTGACTCTGGAATACCAGGACATATTACATAACAGTAATAATAATAATAATAATAATAACAATAATAATAATAATAACAGTAATAATAATAATAATAATAATAATAATAATAATAACAGTTATAATAATAATAATAATAATAACAGTAATAATAATAATAATAACAGTTATAATAATAATAATAATAATAATAATAATAATAATAATAATAATAATAATAATAACAACACACATGAATAATCCACAATCAAAAACCAAGACACACAAGAAAACACAAAAACCGAGACTCCGCAAAGCAAGACCAAAACACAAAGCTCATAAACAAACTGGTATAAAAGCTTGGGTTAAAAATCCCACTCGCCACTGACGTCTGTGAGAGTGGGTGGGAGGATCTAGCAGGAAGCAGAAGCTTATTTCACACAGAAGAGTCCATGTGCAGCCTCCTGGGGGTAAACATCATGTCACCAATAAGATCCATCAACCAAATCCAGGCTTTTTGAATCTCCCACATTGCTCGTTTTACATTTACGGCATTGAACAGATGCTTTTATTCAAAGCGACTTCCATTCTTTAACTACAGGGGCAGTCTCTCTGGAGCAGCTTGGGGTTAAGGGTCTTGCTCAGGAACTCAATGGTGCTATGCTGAAGGTAGGATTCAAACCTGTGACCTTTAGGTCCAGGGGCAAGTCTCCTACCCACTAGGCCTCCACCGCCCCATTCTGGGGTTCTACTCTAAATACCATCTGAAGAGAAATATGTGCCTCCAGGGGGCGTCCTCTTTTCAGAAGGACAGGTAAGGGCCTTGTGTCTTTGACTGACATTAAATAGCAGTTTTGCATGGGTCAGCTTTTTCTGACCCACCCCTGCTCGACCAGAATACTGGAAACATATGTAATTAATGGCACCTAGTGAAGCACAAAGCAGCAATGTTCGTTAAACTAGGAACACTTTATATGCAATTTTCCTGTAGGCTACTATAGGCTATATACTAACCACACCTGCTGTGTCTCACACAAAACAGATTTTTAAGTGTCTATTTACACATATTATACATTATATAGTTGTCTTCGTCCAGTAAAATATTTGATCTTTTATTGTGGGAAGGTTTTTTAAATGCGATGATATTCTTGTATTGGATCACCTGTTGCAATCTGTACTTTTCAAGGTCTGCGCATAGTTCAATATTTATAACTTCAGAAAATAACTTTAAACATCATTTTTGAGAGGTTAAAAATTCTTATAAATTATCTTTAAATAAATTATCTATAAATTATCTTTGACAAATAAAAAGATGAGATTTTATGGACTGTATAACAAACAAAAAACATAAAGTAGTAGGAACCACTACTGCTTCAGCTTCCACTGGACGCTGCTATTTTAACTGATCTACTCTTACAGTGAAAGTAAATAGTATTCCCCCATATTTCTTCCTGCATATTTTCATTCATGTATATTTCCATGTGTCGTTCATGCCTGGTAAATACTGCTATGCCTTACTAGTTTACTCCACCCTTACTACTCTTACTACTACTACTACTACTATCACTACTACTATTACTACTACTACCCCCTTACTACTACTACTATCACTACTACTATTCCCTTACTACTACCACTACTACTGCTACTACAACTACTATCACTACTACTACTGCTACTACTACTATCACTACTACTACTACTATCACTACTACTATTACTAATACTACCCCCTTACTACTACTACTATTACTACTACTATTCCCTTACTACTACTACTATCACTACTACTGCTACTACTACTACTATCACTACTACTACTACTACTATCACTACTATTACTACTACTACCCCCTTACTACTACTACTATCACTACTACTATTCCCTTACTACTACTACTATCACTACTACTACTGCTACTACAACTACTATCACTACTACTACTGCTGCTGCTACTACTACTACTACTACTATCACTACTACTACTACTACTACTATCACTACTACTACTACTACTATCACTACTACTACTACTACTACTACTGCTGCTGCTACTACAACTACTATCACTACTACTACTACCACTACTACTACTGCTACTACAACTAATATCACTACTACTACTGCTGCTGCTACTACAACTACTATCACTACTACTACTACCACTACTACTACTACTGCTACTACAACTAATATCACTACTACTACTGCTGCTACTACTACAACTACTATCACTACTACTACTAACCCTATTACTATCACTACTACTATTACTACTACTACTATCACTACTACTATCACTACTGCTATTACTACTATTCCCTTATCATAGAACAGAGTTCAGTTGCTACATGCTGTTCCTATAGGGCAACCAAATACACTGTTCTGATTAAAAAATCTAGAAAAATAATCTAATAGACATTCTTTGTGATGTGCATTTCACGACGCATTCAGTGTTGTGTGTTTTTGTAAACTAATTACTCAATTAATCATCTCATTCTTGGGTAGATCATGCAATTACTAATGTAATCAGCAGAGACAGGCCTAACATTTTCAAGAGTGAAAAAACTGTCCAGGCGAGTTAATGTGTTCCTCACTATCAGCAATAAGTAACTGATATTCGTTCACCTATAATACACCAACAGGGAGCAAAAGGTTTGATAGGAACCTCAGTATGGCCTTAACACACACACACAGATATCCACACATACACAGATAAAAAACAGCACTTTTCTGAGTATTGAGGACAGCATGGAGACTTATGTATAGCCACGGCTGCACTGACACAGTAACACACTGAATTTACTTGATTAATACTTGTGTATTTATTATTATTTTGCAAATACTCTCAAAGGTATGTGTATGACAAATGTCTGTTGAATGCAATATATAATAATTCGTTCACATGGACAGGATGTACATGTAGAGGTAAACTCAATAAATTGACCAGCACAGGGGACAGAAAGGTCAAAGACGTGATATGAAGGTGGTAAAGTGGTGTCGAATACAGAGATCCTGCGAGTGAAGGTCTCCACTGGGTTATGGTGTTTATTAACCTGCTGATGACGCAGAATACATCTGCTCTCTCTCTCTCTCAAACACACACACACACACACACACACACACACAAACACACACACACAACAAACATCATAGCCTAACAGATAACCTCTTGCTTGTTCAGAATCTGACCATAGACTAGGCTGAGAGCAGTCGGTGTTCTCATTGATCTGTGACCAGCTCAACAAATGGTTCCTCTTTATTATAGACAGAGAGAGAGACAGACAGAGAGAGACAGAGACAGACAGAGAGAGAGAGACAGAGAGACAGACAGAGAGAGAGAGAGGGAGACAGTGAGAGAGAGAGAGAGAGAGACAGACAGACAGACAGAGAGACAGACACAGAGAGAGAGAGAGAGAGAGAGACAGAGACAGAGAGAGAGAGAGAGGGTAAGAGACGGACAGAGAGAAGGGGGTGTTCATTTCTTGTATTTTTCCCCCAGGAAACAATGCGGTCTTATAGAACCTCGAGGTCTAAAGTAAATGTTTCCCTCGCTGGCACGGAGTCTGTAGAAAAGCCCACTTTGCAGTTTCACAAATACATAATAAAAGCAAGGAAATGTGAGAAGTACTTCAACACATGGAATCTATGGACTGTCAGTGCTTTAAAGCATCACTGCATTGTAAGAAGCCGTGGTGTAGAGCACAGAGTCAGCTGTGACATAAAGCAAAGTGCTGAGGAGAGGAGACCACTCATAAGCAAACACCCTGAAAGAGAGGCAGAAAAATTGCATGCTCACTTCTGACCATCATACAGACTGCAGGAGAGCTAAACACTGATAACTGACCACCCTACAGACTGCAGGAGAACT
>JBBPDH010000031.1:14734154-14744480 GCA_037974565.1 Clupeocharax schoutedeni
AGTGTAAACATGGGCGGAAATATTGGCGCTAGGTCAAAAAATGTGTGGGGGACAGAATCACCTGTTTCTAAAAGTGAAGGGGACGCCCCCCCCCCTCCGTCCCCCCGGTTGCTACGCCCCTGGTTACAGGTGTTCTTCTGTTTCAGTCCAAGCAATTTGGCACTTATTGTCCCTGATAAATGACTACAGACAAATAAATATTAGCTTGTTGGAGAATGCTTTTGTATTGCAAAGGTCCCTATGCTGGCTCAGCATCCAGTTTCTCATTGTCCTACGACTTCATTTCCATTAGTTACACTGTAGTTACAGAATACGTTCACATTAATATATATTTATGTATGTGTACTTTTAGCTGAACGGGATGATAATACTTTGTAAATGCAAATTGTAAAAAAATATATTCTTTGTGTCCTTTAGCTGATGTGCATATCTTCAACGCCCTGATCAGTGCTGCCCCAGAAGTAAAGGACAAATACAATGAAAAATGGGATCTGATTGTAGTAAGTTTAATTTACAGCTTTTGTAATAACAGCTTTTATGTGATACTGGCAGCTGGGATTTTCTACTGTACTGATGTGTGTGTGTGTGTGTGTGTGTGTGTGTGTGTGTGTGTGGGTGTAGGACTTGCTGAAACAAATGGCTGAACAGAAGGTGAAGCCCAACCTGCTGACCTTCAACACTGTCTTGAAGGCTCTGCGGCGCTGCGGCTCGCTGGCCCGGGGTCAGGCCCCCTCAGTCTTCAGTGAGATGAAGGCCCTCGGCATTGGTTTGTCCTCAGCACCTTATTTAAGCTCCGATAGATAGACATATAGATATAGACAGACAGAGAGATAGATGTGTGTGTAATATGAAAATGAGCAGTGAGGGTAAATTAGTTTAAGCTTTAAAGGCAGACAGTGGATTATTTTTGTGTAGCTGTGGCGCAACCTTTTTTTTAAATTTCTCTTCATGCATTCCAGCTACAAGAAAATGAAGACTGGAAATGAACAGGTGTTATATACTGTTCATTTCCAGTCTTCATTTTTGTTCATGTAACCAGTTGGAAGCAGTTTACATGCAGTCAAGCCTGGAATCACCGAGACCCCTGGAATAATTTGACTTTTTCTTCTTGATTGGAAACGACGCAGGCGTCTCCCAGAAGAAAAGAAGACGATGTTTAAGAGACATCACTGTGGAGAGAAATATCTCTCAGCTTTTATTTACATTTGAACAAAGAGTGGCCTGTCCAACATTATTCATAGTCTTCTCAATAATCAATAGACAAGCTTTTATTAGCTTTTAGCAGTCAGACGCTTCCTATAACAGCTGAGGAGCTTCTGCATGACTCCACTGGTGTTTTCCCTCTGACTGGGACAGTTTACCAAAGGTATGAATGATGTTGGACAGGCCACTTTCTGTTCAAATGTAAATAAAAGGTGAGAGATATTTCTCTCCACAGTGACGTCTCTTAAACATCGTCTTCTTCTCTTCTGGGAGACGCCTGAATAATGCTGGCCTTGACTGTATATAGTAGAAAAACTCTATTTTCAATGACTCATTATAAAAAAAACATATTTTATTGAAACATATGTTGGGTACATATTCAGATCTGCTTCTGTAAATGTGTGTGTAACTGTCTTTCCTATTTCAGTCCCCAGTTTGGCCACCTATAATCATATCCTTGGGATCTTCTACAGAGCAGGTAAACACATTTTTGACTCTCTTATATGTAACTTTTCATAGACGTTACTGTGTGGTTTGACTAGGAGCCGTCACAATTTCAGCATTCACACACAACAATATGCTTCAGCCTCACTGCACAGCAAACTGGCTCAGTAATATTAACATGGGCAGACACTCTTAATGAACGTGACGCTCTTTATGAATGTGGCATAAAAGTCTATTCTAAGTAGTGATGCTCCGATCGATCGGCCGAAGATCGGTATCGGACGATAATCATATTTATGAATGGATCGGTACTTGTTAAACTTGGCCGATCTTAGGGAACGATGCGGCGCCAAAAAATTTACGTCCCCACTCGTCGTGTACGCCCTCACGCATTAATGCATCAGAATCAGCATTGGTGTCGGCTGAGCAATATGACAAAAAAAACGGTATCGGGGGCAAAAATCCTGATCGGAGCATCGCTAGTTCCAGGCGTTTAATGCTTTCTTCAGGAAAATTACTTATTTGACTGTAACTATCGTCATGTCCACAAGGGGCCGCCATTTCTCCAGGTTTTAGGAACCTGTCCATTTTATGATTTAATAAAAATCTTAAACTACAAAGTGCTGCACTCAAAATGAAATGGTGTTTGCTACTTGCTACTGGAGTGCATCTTTAACTCACACAGTTATAAGAATAAAGCAATAATTGTGGTTCATCTTAAGTTCACTAAGGATCACTAAAATCCTACATTTATTCATGAATTTATGCTTGGGCACGACTTACAGTTGTCCTAAAAATAAACATTAAACATTTAAGAATAAACAAAAAATGATCAGGGTCTGACATGATATAAGATCAGTCCGCTTCACCGAGGAAGGGGTATTATTGAATCGGTCCTTTTCTGCTCTACAGCCGTGTCGGCTCAAATGCAGCCAGAGGTTCTCGGGGATGTGATGAATGAGATATCAGGAAGGAGCTTCACTGCCCAGGACCCGGAAGATGGTCTGACCAAAGCACTTTGTTCATGAGACAGTACTCATTCTTTTCTGAACGTGTCTGTACTTTGTGTTTAGATCGTGGGGTTTTAAAACATATTACAGCTGTCAGGTAAATGTCAATGTCCTCATTGTGGATGTAATATAATGTCTTGTCTTGCAGTTAACTTCTTTAAGGATGCCATGAGAATTGTAAGTACACTAATAAACTGTTGTATTGTAATTTGACCTCCTGACCTGCGCCATGTTGTGCAGAGATGAAATCCTGTTGGTCTCCTTTGCCTCTACAGTGCCTGAACACTAAAGATTTAGAACAGGGTTACCGAGTGCACAGCCTGGTTCAAGTAGAAGAGAACTGGAGGCTGCTGGGAGATTCCTACTTCCGGAGCGTGTACTAGTGAGTAGACTCTTTGGAGTTTTTGTGCTAGTAAAAACATCTGCATTGTTGATTTCTCTCTAGACTTACACAAATAAATCTTTTTATATTAGAGATCAGTTATGTGTTCAGTGGAACAAGGCGTTCAACAACGGTCTTCAACCTCATTGTACAGCAAACTGGCTCAGTAATATGAACATGGGCAGACACTCTTGATGAACTCCTGTGGTGAAAGTGCTTACAGGCTAAATAATGTTGAATCCTGTTCCAGGCGTTTAATGCTTTCTTCCGGAAAAAAATCGCCAATTTTCCTAAAACCATTTCGCCAGGTTTTAGGAGCCTGTCCATTTAATGATTTAATAAAAACATTAAAATAGTTATTGTGTTCAGTGGAATGAGACTTTAAGCAAATCTCACTGTTCCAGTGGCCGATTCTTCAGCCTGCTATGTATGATGGAGCATGTCGATGTGGTGCTGAACTGGTACAAGGAGCTCGTTCCCTCAGTAAGTACAAAAGGGTCATTGCAGTTAAAGCGCTGCTTATATCGCAAACATGTTTTCACTGTTCGTGATGTTCTTGATTGCAGCTGTACTACCCCAATTCTCAAGGAATGAGAGATTTGCTTCAGGCTCTTGACACCGACAGCAGATTAGAACTCATTCCTCAGATATGGAAAGGTGGGCTATTCTTCAGTAATGCTGGAGGCAGATAAAAAAATGAATAATCTTTTCTCTACGTTAAATGAGGTGCCATTTTTAGCTGCATGACATTGTTGCCAGTGTATCTTATATTGCTGAAGGAATTTCTGTGAGGTTAATTATTGGCGTCTGAACTTTGTTTGTACTGCATTCGCCTCATGGCTCCAGTCTAAACATAAGGAAGCAAACCTCAGAAAGCAGGTCCTGTCTGCGTTTAGGTTTAAGAGAATTGTGTAGATTAGATATTTTTCTTAACAGGAAAAAATATAATCTTCAGGTTTTTTTAACAGACTCATCTAAACCCAAGACATTTCTCAGTGCGTCACTGATCACCTTTACTGTCTCGCGGCTGGTTCAGGCTTTTTCCTGTCTGTATTGTTTATTAGATATCAGGCAGCTGGGCCATAGCAACAAGGTAGAACTGGTGGAGGAGATCCTTTCCCTGATGGCCCGGGAGAAACAAAGCCCAGAGGTACAGCCCCCACAGAAAGAGCAGCAGAACACACCAGCTGTATTCATATTCATATTTACACAAACTGCTATATTTTTATACTAATTGTATACTTGTGTATGTGGTTTTTATATTCTACTGTTGTAAAGCTTTATTCTATTGGCTATGCTGCTCTTACCTTCTTCGTTTGTTCAGTCTACTGCCACAGCAATGCAAATTTCCCACTTGTGGGACTAATAAAGGGTTATCTTATCTAAAATGTCTCATACCCAGTTTTTTTTTTTTACCCCTGAGTTGAGGCGGACTGGGTGTTTTTACTTCAACAAAGCAAGAGCTCACCTGTTATTTGAGGTCTTACACCAACTGAACTGGTAGAGTGGGGCTCTGGGGGATGAGACTGGACATTCCTATTTAAATCACGTTTTTAAACATGACTAGTCTAGGACTTGGATTAAACTTCGTAGGCAGTGACTCCGCCTTCTGAATTGCACAGGTGCAGCAGTCGTTTGCGGACTGCGCCCTTGATGTAAAGGCTCTGTATACGCAGACTGACCAGAGAGGGCAGCTGATTTGGTCAGCCAGCTCTCTTAACAGCATCACCTCAATCCTGCTGGCAGCTGAAAGGACAACGCAGGCCTGGTGAGTCAGAGAGAAAAAATATACACAATATATAAAAGACTCTTTTATGGTCTGATACAGCTCCAAAGAGTCACTACATTTTTTTTTTCCTTTTCATTTTAGGGATATGCTGAAGATCTTCAAACTCTCAAGCAGAGTTCCGTCGTAAGTACGGCTTCGGGCTGTAAGAGGATGAACTAGGGCTGGGCAGTTTGGCCTAAAACCAAACTCTGGATTAATTGAACCTTTTAACTCGATTACGATTAATGAACGATTATTTTATTTATTTATTTATTTATTTTTGCTCTCGTAGTTCACTGACGAGTCGCTCAGTTGTCTCAGTGTTTGAGCTCTCCGTGCTCGACATGTCGGCGGAATATCGTAACATAACGAAACGGGGTCACGTGACTCCACACGCGGTAGTGCTTTTAAAGGGAAAGTAATCGACCTGGAAAAATTTGATCGATTATAGGTTCTGAATGTCGATTTCGATTACTTTCCGATTAATCGCCCAGCCCTAAGATGAACCTGTTGTTCTGGTTAATTTTCAGGTTAAGCTTTCTGATATTGTTTCTCAAACTGAAAAAAAAATGTGTTCCTATTCACAGCGACAGCCTTTTGAATCAGTTCTTAGTATCAATAAAGGCAAGCAACAATCCTCAAATGGCCGTGGAGCTGGTTCAGCTTGCTGCTGGCTTTTGCCTGCCAGTCACCCCAAATCTGCTGGAGAGAGTGCAGCAGGAATTTGAATTAACTGAGGAGCAGAGGTGGGCTTTTCATCAGGCAGTCCAAATCCTATTTGCACACATGCAATATAATGAATGAAATCTGATGTCCTCTTTCTCCATTTCCCTCCCATCAGGAACGCGTTATCAGATCTGGAGTCTTCCACTGATGCGAGCGATTAAAATTCAGAGTATTGTGCATCATGTGACAAATGTGTATTTAAAAATAAATCAATTTCTTCTGTAACTGGACTAAATCTTTAATCTGTAAACAAGAAATCACTCCTCACATGAACTTAAGCATCAATTAAAACTATACCCTGTGCTTTATTATTCAGTTAGAACTTCTGAATTCCCGAGGCTTTGACGAGAAGTCCACAGACAATTACAACGGCTGAATTATGTAGGCAAGCTAGCATAGGTAATGGATTTAAAAACAAATCCAGTTGTGTCAGAATAGCTAAAGTTATTTTCAAAAACAGAATATTGTTAAATGAAAACAAATGAAAAAAGAAATGACTCGACATCCATTATTTATTGATATTCAGTATTGAGGGAGGAGGTTTAAATCATGACAGAATGGATTTGGTTATCTCCTATACACAACCGGTGTACTGAACCTGAAGCATTACATGTGTTAAACTTGACGTGAACAGACTACTTTTAGGCTACCAATAGCAGTACTGAGCCAAAAAGTGCACACCCAAAATCAACAGTGGAGATGGGGGTTGTGTGTTTGCATTGAAGATCCATTTAAGTGCCATTGCCTACAGTTACCTTAGAGAGGTACATGTGGGCATTCAGCACACTGTTCTGGTCGGTAGGCCACTTATGAATTATTTAAGCCTTTTTGCAAAAAAGTGCTTTGAACAAAACAAAACCCAAAACAAAACCACCTGGGCTGGTGTGCCACGTTATGTATAAATTAATCTGAGGAACGGCAGGTTGCTGTTAGTAGCAGACAGGCAGAAATCCTCATTTTTTACAACTCTTTGTCAGTGTGGGGTGATTAAGAAGCCTGGGTGGTGCCTAAACCCACTGCGTTGGCGTATGCCGACAGAAGGCTGACCACCTGTTTGGTTTCCAGGGTGAGTCGGGCTTCTCTGAGCCAGTCCTGAGCTACGCGGCGTGACTCTCCGCGCAGCTGGTTGATGAACTTGGCGGCGAGTTCCAGGTCACCGTGCTCAATGCTGTAGGTGGCGTAGGCGAGCAGCTTGAAGGTGTCGAGGTCGTTCGTCGCCAGCTTGGTAGGCGGCGCCTCCTGTTCCTTCTCGAAGAGGAGGACGGACTGTAAGTAGGACAGGAAGTACTGGTACAGGCTGTTACGCGTCTCATCGATCAGCGCCACGCGCCGCACCAGCTGGCGGATGCCGTAGAACCGCGCTCGCAGGGACGCCTCGCTGTACACCCCACGAGTCAGCGATTCTTCAGGCAGAGCCGTAGCTAGAGCCTGGGCGAACTCGTTGTCCACGCAGCTCTCCTTAATGGCTTGAACGGCGCCCTCTAGAGGCTCAGTTGGCAAATCAGCACCTGCTGTCCTCAGAGTGTAATTCAGTGCCTCGACAGATAACCACAGTTGGTGGGCCTTGCGGGCCTCTTCCTCAGCCACGACATGACCTGAGAGGGGACAGCACAATTGGGACTATTTATAAGTCAATCATGACTTTCAGAAGTAAGCACACAACAGCTGGATGACAGAGCCTTTGATCAAAAAGCAGCGTGAAATAAAACACGTGCCATCAGGCTGCAAACTCACTGTCTATGGCCTCCTCAATGCCCTTGAGCCTTGCGTAGGCAGAGTTCATGTCCAGCGTGAAGGCGTCCAGCTGCTCCTGGGCCAGGCGGCGGTACTCGGTCTCCTGCTCCATCATCTTACTGCTCAGAATCTACACAAGATGGCAGTTTGAGACTTACAATGGCTTACAATTCCTGATTACCCAACAGGATATTATGCTGTGATCATTTTTCACTAATAGAGACGATTCCCAGACACTGTAGTGGTAAGTGCAGTGATTTGCAGTGGCTCGGATGTGCTTGGATTAAACTGGGATTGAAATTCATTAGGACACCCCTCGAATACAAATCATTAGCAGTGAAACCTTATGTTGATGGTATTAAATGCATCTTCCCTTCACAAATAACGTGTACGTGACAGAAGGAATCGGTGTGTCCCTCACCTCCTGCGCCTCCTCCCGCAGCTCCTGTTCCTGCACCTTCAGCACATCCCGCAGGTGGTCAGTGTGTGCAGCCGCCTGCCTGCGCAGCTGAGTCCTCATCTCTGCCTCCATCACCTCCCGGACCTCCTGCATCTGAGACACAGGGAGTAAAGCAGTGGACATCCTTAAGTCTACAATCTAAAAATAAACAACTCCCTACTGGCTGTGGACGTACGTTCTCAGTTTTATTAACTAAATCGACAGTGTCTCAGTGTAACACCTAACTTCTGTTTTGTTTTTTTTTTACATTATTTAAATACATTTTTAAAATACCATCCACTGAAATATGAGCTGCCCTTCCCGGTTCATTATGTTTCATGGCACACAGGCCCAAAGAATTTCTGCAAATCAAAGAGGGTCACGCAATACTCCACCATCTCACAGATTCACTTTAATTTTATCGTAGATTTTTTATTCATAGCCCTACTTTCTTTTCCTGCTCGAGTCTCAACTCCTCATGGTTGTGTTGGATAGCAGTAGCGACGGCCTGGTCCTGTGCTCTCTGATGCTCCTGCTTCTGCTGCTCCAGTGCCGCCTCAATGCGGATTTGCTCCCGCACTCGCTGCTCAGCCAGCTCGCGGTTCAGCTGGTCAATGCGGCGGTGGGCGTGAGCGATTAGAGAGTTCAGGTCATCCGCACTAAGCTTCCCGGCTGGAGAGAGAGATGTGGAGAGGATTACTAATGAGCAACAAGTTCATGAATGCTTGAAAGTTGGAAAGCCACCGCTCTGAATGCAAACTGCTCGGATATCAGGAGGTTTGTCAGCAGGTCAGCAAAGCTAAGCTGAACGGAAATTAAATTCTCTTTTAACCTTTCACAAATACGAAGTATGTCTACACTCCCAACTGACTCAAAGAGACGTTTGGTCAGCGTTCTAAAGAATTCTCCTTCACATTCAGGACACTCCACCCTAAAAACTAACCAAGTCTCAATCCAAAGCTTAGCACATTATCCAAGCTTATCCAAATCCTGCAAATCTCCTACAGGTCTTAATAACACCATGCAAATAAACCCTTTTCTTCAACCCTTTTACCAACTGAATAACAAATTGAAATCTTCAGTTTCTCTAGTTTGTTGCTGATAACATGAAGATAAAACTGAACAATAAAAAACCTGAAGACTAACACAGAACATGATATTCTAGAGAAATACTATCCACTCGGCTGCCAGTCAAAACCTGACCTCACACACTTCACCGTAACACCATTCTCATGGTAAGATTTTTGTTAGTTGTAAAAAAAAACAAAAATAAAAAAAAACACTGCAGGATATAAAGCGCTTTCTATTTCTGTTAAATTACAAAAAAAATCGATAAAATAGTCATTTGGGATTCGAGAAGTGTTGTCTTTTGGGATTTGTCTCTCTGTTTCCTGCAGTTGAGTCCTGTTCAGTTCCACCTGATTCAAACATTCATCCAGTGATGGCTAGCATCTGGCCACAGATAGCCATGGCATCACCAAGACTTCAAATTGAGATCTCCCCAATGACTGGTTGCTCCACTTAGGAGCTCCAAATATCCCCAAAATTGATAAAGAAAGCATGCTTACTGAGACCCTTCCAGTTTGCTTGGACTTCAGGAGTGATACTACTCAGCTCTCTCTGAAACTGAGCCTTGGCCTCGTTCACCAGCTCACTGTACTGAGAAACGATCTTTGCCTCGGACTGGGCTGACTGCACCTGGAATGCAGATGAGGACAGTGTTCAGTTACAGCTTACAATACCACTCAAGCACCAGTGGTCTATGGTAAAAGGACACTTCTCTGTCCCAAAACACAGCTTTATATACGTATATAAATCCTCTAGCAGGCACCAGATAATATGATTAGTGTTTACTGTGCTAAAGCTAATGGATTAGAGACTCTGCCAGCCATCTAATAGGATTTTTCACCTTTTAAGCATATTACTGAGTCTGATTATAGTACTTACTTTGGTTACCACTTTGTCCAGGTCCACGATCATACTGTGCAAGTTTTCCTCTGCAGCCAGGATTTGGGGTCGGGCAGTTTCAATACCGGACTGCTTGGCACTGTTAATCTCAGCTCTAAGCTTCTCAAGCTGTCCTCTAATTACACAGACGCAGGAAACAAAAAACAAACAGTAAGAACTTACACTGCCACAGTTCGAATATTCTGTCTCTGGTCTTTGACAGTAAGAAGTGACAGTGATCATTCGGTCATGCGTGAACACACCACAGCACACGAAACACTTCCTCTGCATTTAACCCATTCACCAGGTGAAGCAGGGGGCAGCAGGAACACGGCGCCGGGGAGCAGTGTGTGGGACGGTACCTTGCTCAGGGTACCTCAGCGGTGCCTAGCGGTCTTGGGAATCGAACCTGGACTTTCTGATCGCAGGGCGAATGCCCTCACCACTAGGCTCCAGCTGCTACTAAAGGAACTACTATATCTGTAATGTTAGCAGGTCTACAACAAACTTGGATCTATAATGTCAAGTGTGCTCCGCTGGCTTGTCTTTCCCATTAGCAACATTAAATAATCCTTCAAACTAGGGATGCACCGATACCACTTTATTGGAAAACGAGTACGAGTACGAGTATTTGCATTTCAGTACTCGCCGATACCGATACCGAGTACTTAAT
>JBBPDH010000031.1:14745830-14764963 GCA_037974565.1 Clupeocharax schoutedeni
CTCGTCACACCCCTATAAAGTACCTAAATGTTTTTAAATATTATTTTTACAGGTTGCTGTTGCACAATCCTATACATCGATGTTATAAATATAAAAAAAGACTTATAAATAAACTAAAAAATACACCCTCTGAAGCCATATGCTGAATAAATATCATCATTGTCATCACAGTGCTTGTATAGTGAGTATTTGGTTCCACTGAATAAAAGAAGACTAAACAAAGTCACTCTGTACTGTAGATACACAATCTATATCCGTACCAGCCAGAATGTCCTGTTCTGCCTGGTCTTGCTGTGCTAAGCGGGCCGCCACCTCCTCCACAGGTCGCTCTTTCAGGGCAGATTCGTTGGAAGCGCTCTCATGGAAATCTTCCGCTACGGTCACAAACAGAACACTCTGATTACAGAAATGACCACATGCTAATTGACTCGTGGCCCAAACAGCCCCACCCTGGGGCAAGCCAAATAAATACATAAATAAACAAACAAACAAACAACAAAACAAAAACAATGAGCAGGGCACAAAAATGGTTGTGAACATTTCAAGCATTAAGAACGAATAAAGCCGAGTTCACCATGCGGATTAGTAGGGGTTTTAGACACGAGAAAGAAAATAATGAGTGGGTTAGTAACAAGTTAGACAAAAACACAATGGTGCTAAAGCCGGAGACACAGAAGACTCAATGGAAGGATGAAGAATCTCAAACACACGTGGTGAGGCAGGCATCAGTGCTATGTGCCTGATCAACTGATCCAGGAGCAGCTCCCGTCTCAGCACAGAAGGCATTTGAGCTTGCTCACTGGTCCTGGATCAGTTGCTGAAGGGCAGGAGCACTAGTCCCCGCGGTGCGGCTCTGACCTGCCGCTGGCTGGGCGGGTGGAGGTTTCTGGGCTTCAGACTCGGCAGCCGCTGGTTCGTGTCCGGTGCCTGGGGCGGGCACAGACTGCACTTCACTCATGGCTGAAATGATATGAGCCGCCTCAGCTGAGGCCTCTGCAACAACATTGGAACCCACATAAGGATGGGCGAGTCGACTGGGTGCCAAACAAGTGGCAGCAGAAATACCTGACACCTGATGATAAGGCTATTGTTTTTGCATGATTAATTATCTGTATGTACAAGCTGTTAGCACTTTACTAGTTTGGCCTGCAACTGAAAAGTACTGTTTGCTGCAAAATCTTTTCTATACAGCTTCCCTTTCACCTCAAACGCAGTCAACCAGCCAAGAGATGTTTGGTGTCTGACGTTTACTTGTGTAATGTTGGAGTGGAGCTTTGACATTTCTATAGCTTAATATCAGGGAAGTTTGCGTCTCAGCGGTCAGCGCTCACACGCCCTTCAAACTTCAAACTAGTTAAACAGACTTCAAAACGTGGTTGGAATGTTGCCTGTTCTTTTGCGGTCGGTCATATGGGGTCAGAAACCATATGGGAAAGTCTTGACCAGTGTGTAAAGTAAACATAAAGCGGTTTGTTGTTGGGGTGTCAGTTTTAATGAGTTGTCAGTCTTGTAACAGAAAAGAACAACAGCTTGGTGAAATGGCTCTGAAGTAGTGATGCATGTAAATGGCCACACCCAATTACTGCAAACAACCACTGATTAATGATTTCTCCAGTGAATTTCAGGGACCTTAAAGGTAGCAAACCACGGCACGCAGTGACTCGAACAGCAATCAGAGTCAAAGTGTATTGGAGCATCAGTCTGAAAGGTAACACTGTGCTTAGCTAAAGCAAATGCTATTCCACAAAAAACATATCCAAAGCACGAAGCAGCACTTTAAAGCTTGTAAATCTTACAGTAAAGCCCTCTGGTAGACCAAAGCAAACATGACCTCCACATAATAAATTTAATATATACATATTAGGGCTGCACGATATTAGGTAAACATGCATTATGTGATAATGTTGTTGAGTGTTCCTATGGCGATATCACATGAGATAAGTGAGTAAAATCTTAGCCTTTATAGTGTTAATGTTTTTCTGCCAACATTATTTGCTGGTAATAGACTGCAGATGCGGACTTGACTAGTCTATGCATAAAAAATAAAATGCAATACTTCCATTCCATTTTATATATATATATTTTTAAAGAATTTACTTAAACAGAGAATTTATTGCCTCGCATAGACCATTTGAACCATTGGACGTTGTTGAAAAAAATCTGAAAAATCTTTAATAATTGTAAACTTAATTTAAATTATAGTAAATGTACATTTATAGCATTTATCAGATGCCTTTATCCAAAGTGACTTCCAACTACAGGGGGCAGTCTCTCCCTGGAGCAACTTAGGATTAAGGGTCTTGCTCAGTGACCCAATGGTGGTTTGCTGAAGGTAGGATTCGAACCCATGACCTTTTGGTCCAGAGGCAAGTATCCTACCTCTAGTATCCTACCACTAGGCCACCACCCCTAGCGGTAAGTTCTTAGCCATAAAAAATAGTAAAAGGAACAATCTATAACAGTAACACAGAAGATGAAGAAAAGTGATGAAGTGAATTTTTGCCCTCTTCTCTGTGGCTCTGGGTGAAGAGTTTTGGAAAAACATTTATTAACATTTACTGCAGTTCAGTCAGTCTTTCGCGAAATGTTTATTGCACGTGTTGATACCGCGATGACGATAAATTTGCGATATATTGTGCAGCCCTAATACATATCAATCAATCCCAATCAATGCAATCACACATTCATTAACAAAAGTTTCATTAATCCTACTCTTGATGGCTGCATTTTGGCTCACACAGCATTTACCGCAGATACTGATCTGGGATGAACTCCTCCCAATCAGTTTAATCAACTTCAAAAAGGTTAGAAAAGGCAGAGCCAGAAGTTATACTTACTCTGAATACTCTTACATATGTAGTCCTGTCCATAACTGTTCCCTCTTGTGTAAAAGATCTCCATGTGGTCATTACGTACATCAAGGATGTTTTAAATATCACGCACCACATAAAGACCAGACACCAGGTCCTGAAAGACCCTGAACTTACTGGGCCAGTGACTACCTCAAACTGAAACTGGCAAACATCTTTCTGTACCAAATCAGATTCTGAATAGACAGCATGCAGATGTTGATTAATGTTCAATTTCTTCAGATCTCTTAGGAAACCTTTCAGTTTGGAACAAAAGAACATGGAAAATATAAATACAGGCTCTTTGCTCATCTATCAACAAATGTGTGAATAACTGACATCACAAAAGTAGTGACCGTTCATCCGGTATACCATTTAAAATTACTTTTAATGTTGGCTTTTAAGGGGAAGATGGACAAAATATTATAAGTGTGTCAATAACTGAAATACATGACATTTTTTAATTATTAGATTTTGTTATTTTTGACAAAGTTTACTTTAATTACACTTTTGATTTGTCTCTTATTTTCTGTCCGAGCTAATTACCCACAAAGACATTTTTTAATGACTTTTTTATTACCCATCATTTCCATAGATGCCAATAATTATGGAGCTGAATGTATATATCTACAGCATGCCTGTACACACCATCACACACACTCACCTTCTATGGTCTGTGCCGTCTCAGCTGGTGTTTCCTCTACCGCAGGTATGGGTTCCACAGGTGCTGGTTCTGCTTGTTTTTCTTTACTTTTGCCTTTTGTTTTGGGCTGCTTTGAGTCCTTCGAGGCTTCAGACACTGATGATATCTGCAGTGGTTCGACCTTAGCCTAGGATACACACACACAGGCCTATATGAGCGCGGATTTTCTGTCTGTCTGTCTGTCTGTCTCACTCTCTCGCTCTCGTTCGTGACTTTTCTGGAGCGTGTGGATCATCTCTCTTTCTCTCTCTCTCTCTCACTCTTTCTCGCACGCTCTCTCTGTGCCACTCTTTCTCTCTCATGTGCTCTCTCTGTCTCTCTCTCTCGTTCGTGACTTTTCCATAGCGTGCGGATCGTCCGTCTCTCTTACTCGCTCTCTCTTACACGCTCTCTCTTACTCGCTCTCTCTTACTCGCTCTCTAACTCGCTCTCTAACTCGCTCTCGTTCCTGACTTATCCGTCTTTGATCCTCTGGTTTATATTTACATTTTCTTTAAGGGTAATGTATTAAACCGAGTTCCAAATGAAATTAAAGCGATCTGGGAGAACATTTGGAGGAATACTTATGGTTTGCAGTATAAAAAGAGGCATTGGGGTCATTTTGAGGTGGGGCTTCAGACCTTCGGCAGAATTCAAATAAGCCATTTTCATTTAGATTAATTCCAAGATTACAATGAGATTGATCTAGATAAAAAAAAATAATCTATGCCCACCCTAGTAATGTTACTCCGCCGACACGTCGAGCATCGAGAGCTTAAACACTGAGACAACTGAGCGACTTGTCAGTGGACTATGAGGGCAAAATAAATAAATAAATAAAATAACCGTTCATTAATCGTAATCGAGTTAAAATGTTCAATTAATCGAGATTTTGATTTTAGGCCAAATCGCCCAGCCCTACAAGATGTACAATAAGTAATACAAGTAATAACAAAGCACTTAAAGGTTAAATCCAAGTTAAACAGCCACTTACTGGTGCCCTTTGAAAAGGAACAATTGGTGGTGGAGAGGGGCCAAGCGTCATCTCGAAAAGTTGGTCAGAATAGGGAACGCTCTTCTCAATATTTGCCCTGAATTTTGGGTCCCATTTGGCGTACAGGATTGTACCACCTAAACCTCCACCAACTGTCAGAAGACTGGCAGCCACGATCTTTCCAGCAGCAGACCTGTAAAAAGTACACTGCTTTTAAAATAGGATTCTGATTATAAATCAAGAATTTGCAGTGAAATCTCACAGGTCCTCGACCTAAACTCCACTGAAAACCTGGCAGGTGAGCTGAACAGAACACTGTTGTGTTGTCATCCAGCATTATAAAGTAAGGCACAGTGTTATCTTGGTAATGTGTACACAAAGTGTCAGATGCAGAGGTATAAATAATCAACGCAACATTTTTAGTTTTTTATTAGCCTATGTGACTCAATGTCTTTTATTGAGTGTTAATAAATGTAGACAATGCAAAAGACCTGAAATGTTCTACACAACATGTCATGATGAAGAAAAACTGCTGCATCAAGAATCAAGGTGCTTTTATTGGATGATTTTCATCCACTCTTACCCTGAGTTCCCAGCTGAGGTGTAGCGGCGGCAGTGCTGCAGAGGGTGGGCTGCTACCTTCCCACAGAGACATTTCTGAAGAGACAAAAGCAAGAACCACCATCTATGAAACTACAGCAACTCAAGCAAACAAAGTAACTGTGCTATGAATTGCTGAAATCCACACCGTCTCTAACCTCCCAGACACTAAAAAATAAAGTTACTATTAAATCAAAAATAAACCATTTCATTCATTATTAGCATCTATTTAACATTATATAGTCTGTTTAGTGTTCCAATACATTCCACATTCTTTCATTTTCATATTTCTTTCTACTGCACATACATATCATCCTAATTTTGTCTCTTTTAAACTATTTTGCATGCTTTACTTGCACTTGAAATGTTATATCATTTTCATAATGTGTCATAATGTGCATACATTAATATCATTAAGTTAATTAACATACAGTTTACAGCCTAGGCAGCTGGGTCTTTTCCCCAGTCATGAGAAAAAGTGTTTGATTTTATTTATAGTCATTAATAGAACATGCATAACTGAAACTTATGCATAACTCATAGTTTCAGTGTTTATGGCTCCACCTGTGAGCTAACCGTTTACACCTTAAACTTGATTCAGCTTCATTTTACAACCTTTTGATATCAAGAAATGAGCCTGCATGTCAATTCTCAAGCCGGCAAGAGTAGAATCCCTCTCCAGCTTCAAAAACCTCCTGAAGACTCATCTGTTCAGAGAGCATCTCCTCTCCTGACAATATATCTTCTTAAGTTACTCTTTCATAAAGATTTGAGTAATGTTCTCCTTTGGTTCTCACACTGTCCTAAACCTGGAATGTGTCCTGAAACTGTAAATCGCTTTGGATAAAAGCATCTTACAGATAATTGTAATGTAATGATCATACATTAACTTGTATATTTATGAAAAAGACAGTTTCCTGACAAATTATACATTCCCCTCACGTTTGGATACTGGATAATTTATTTAAGTACATTGAAACCTTGCTAAATTACATCCCTGCAGACCTGCTGCACTGTAAGAACATATCATCTAGTTTAACTTAAAGAGGAACGCCAGTCATTTTCTGTACAATTCTAAATCTAAAATAGTCAGAGTGAGCTGCTAAGAAATGATAAACTGAATTGGTCTCACTCTACTAACACTGGCAACTTAAGTGAACTACTATAACGACAAGGTCATGTCCTCATAGTGGACAAACGCAACCTGCAACTACTTCAAAGCGTATCACTTAAGCACGTCTTTGTTTTCCGTTTAGTGCAGTTTATACATATGAAATCAGGATATTAAATTAAGCAGCAAACTTTAAACACCGACATTTCTTCTGCTACTTATTCATTTGGAATTGACGGAAAACATGAATCACGTATTGCCCGCCCAGATGCACGTAGAGGAGAAATGCCAAGATCCAATTGGTGGATAGCCACGGCGCTCTCATCTAACTCTTATTTCATTGGTCAGACGTCACTGTGTCAGACGTCAATCAAGGAAAAACACCAGCCCCTCCACGCTTCGTCTTACGCCGTTGACGTAGAAGTGTCCCAGCTAGCTGCTACACCTTTAGCCAAATTCGAATAACACCCAGTTTCAGCAGCTTAAAGTCAACTGTTTTGGGGTTTGAAATCTCAAATAACACGAGATGTGATTCACGAATTAAACACAATGCCGACTGTAATTGTAAAACGTGATTTTAGCTGTGAAAACCCTGCAGGCCTCTGGTGACTGAATGACCCCCTTGCCCAGAGACCCAACAAACCTAAATAAAACCTCACCCGTCCCGCTGCATTAGCACCTTTCCAGCACACACGCAGCATTGTGGCCCTTCCTCCTTTCCCGTCTCGGTTTCAAGCGTCAGACTTATTAGACAGCTCAGAAGAACATGGTAAAAGTGATGAACCCTCCGTAACACTGCGCATTCACTCCCAGAACCGTGCGGCCGAGTGAGGAGCCGGCGCATGCGCATTCAGCAGCAGCCAAACTGGAATGAGTTCAATTGGGGCAGTTTTCATTTTAAATTAATATGATCCTTCTCTAGCTTCAGCCTCCTGAAGAGTTATTTATGCACTAATGCTCTATCTATCTTCCTGCATAACTCTTACACAAAGATTTAGCGCAAATTTTACACTCGGGGGCTAATAAAGTTTCTTATCTTAATACTCTCCTCTGGTTCTCACACTGTCCTGACACTTAAATGTCTTATCATATTGTTAGTCACATTGGATAAAAAGGTCTGTCAAAGGGATGTAATGTAATGATCATACATTAATATGAAAAGAGAGTTTATATATTTAACATTTAGCTGGCACTTTTATCCAGAGCGATGTTCTTCAACCTGAAAAGTGAAATCAACATGTGCTATTCAACTAAGTTAATGCCATCTAGTTTTTTTGTTTTTGATGGATATAGGGAAGAAGAAATATGCTTCTGACGTATTTATACATTCTTCTGATGTTTCTAGCCTATAGATACTGGGTAACTGGATTAAATACACTGAAGCTATACTAAATGACATCCCTGCAGACATGTTGGACCCTAAAAACACACAAACAAGTTTAACTTAAAGTAGAATACCAAACATTTTCTGCACAATTCAGTCACAGGGATGTAAATACTCTTGTTGATGAGAAACGGTGCATTGTAGTGTAACTCATTATTGTGATTGTGATAGGGACCAGGGGCCGTGATGTATAAACACAAGACAAACCCAGACCTTACTCTTCTCTCATGGAGTTTATACTCTGGTGAAATGAGCTGCCTAAGCTGACGAGAGCAGCAGAATCCCTCTTCAGCTTCCAAAAACTCCTGAAGACTTATCTGCTCAGAGAGCATCTCCTCTCCTGATAGACTGAATACCTTCAGGGGGCAGCAGGAACACGGCGCCCGGGGAGCAGCGTGTGGGACGGTACCTTGCTCAGGGTACCTCAGTGGTGCCTAGCGGTCTTGGGAATCGAACCCAGACTTTCTGGTCACAGGCCGAATGCCCTAACCAATAGGCCCCCAGCTGCCCCTTTTAATTCTCTTACATAAAAATGTAGCACTTTATACTGTCCTCTGGTCCTCATATTGTCAGTCGCTTTGGATGAAAGCATCTGTCAAATGAATGTAATGTCATGTAATAATCATACACTATTATGTGCAAACACGTAAAGGGAATTGATATATTCTCCTGACAAATGTATTTACCCCCCTGCTGTTACCAACCTTAAGATACTATATCATTTATTTATCTATGTCTCTTTCCTACTACTTACTTATTTCTTTAAAAAAAATCCCTTGACTTCGCACTTCTCTATGATTTACGCTGTTCTTCTCTACGGCTCGTGTGTTGTTGGGTTAGGTTTTGGCTAGTTATTATTTGGACAGATGTATAGATGCTCTGACTGCAGTATCTCGGTTAAATAGTTGACTCAGATTTATGCTGTTTTTCAGGTAAGAAACAGTCGTGGAATTCTTAAGCACTGATGCACATCGCTCTGGATAAGAGCGTCAGCTAAATGCCGTAAATGTAAATGTAAATACACAGACACCTTATTGAGATCCCTGCAGACTTGCTGCACCTTAATGATCTAGTTTAACTTAAAGTGGAATACCAGTCATTTCCTGCATAATTCACACACACAGATTCATCCGCTTGTATTTACTCATCTGTACCTTATTTCACTTTTCATTACCGCTTGCAGATATAATAAAATAATGTTATTTTATTATATCTGCCATAGTTATTTACTACTTACGAGTTATTTTGATATTATATTTGCACTATTACTACTGTTCTGTTCTTTTTTTTTTATTATTATTATTGTATATCTTTACTTCCTCTTGTTGCACGGAGTATGTTTAGGACAAAATGATTTCCCTCTGGATCAATAAAGTTTTTCTTATCTTGTATAGTGATGAGCTGATATTAAATGGTGCATCGTAGTTAAACGTACTATCTCAGGTTGTTTGTTTTTCGGTGGCTGAGATAGAAACCAGGGGCTGTGATGTATAAACATAGCCATTTAAACTGCTATCAGAAATGATCGGTGAACCTCAGAGCGAGTTCTTATTTGTAATGTCGAGAATAGTAATGTAATGAAAATGTTTATTATTTTGCCTCCACATATATCCCTCTGCCGTGAATGCTTTAGGCCAAAACAATTTCTCAAAACTACCATAAAACAGCGTCTCAGGCATCATGCGACGTCTTCAGAAGGGCTTCATGAGAAAAGTCTTCTGCCAGCTCCCAGAGGCATTAAACGCTTCTGGCATTTTCTTCCCATCACCAAGAACAGTTCTGACATGGTGAGTGAGAGAGGGCAGGCTGGTCGAAATGCTGTTTTCAATGTGAGAACTGAACACTGCTGAAACGGGGGAACTGGAGAAATCATGGGAAAAAAATGCTTAAAATAAAAATGCACAACACAGGACCTTTAAACGCTGGCGTTGGGTGAGAATGCCCTAAAACACAAAATATCTTTGAGTGGTAGAGTAAAAATCCCTTTACATTACAGAGTAATCACAGGGGAGACGCATTACTTTAAAACAAAGTAAGTTTAAAAACGCACAGCGAGTCACAAAAGCCATGTGAAAATTAAACTTTAATGAATTGCACATCACAACAGACTGATTTATGTTTCAAATCCACACAAAGAACTGGAGTAAGTCCGTGGGATAAGGTCATTAATAGTGTTATTACAAAGCAATAATCCTGGTTAGGGACAAATAAAGTGGCATGCCTCGAAGAACAGCAGTGTAATCAGAGATGGAGACTCGGACTCTAGCAAGTCTATGTCAGTCGGTCGTTTTTGCCTGGGATGCAAGCCTTTTTTTTTTTCGAGTTTGTGTGATTCTTGTGTTATTTGTATTGTGTATAATAAATATTAGATCCACATGCCCAGTTTTATATGATTCAAATAAATCGAAAGACTTCCTCATATGTTATGAATTCCCTATCAAACTTAGGCTGGGGTCACACTACACAACCCAGACGTGTTACCATTAACTATTTAACTATATGATCTGTTACGCTGCAGAATATTGTGTAGTGGAGCCTACCCAGCTGATAGAGTGTGTAGTGTGTACCCTGCCCAAGTGCGTAATGTATCACATTTATAAACTGAAGACACACTGAACATGTATATGGAACTTAATGCAGATTGTTACCTTTATCTGGTCATTAGCAGAACTACAAAAACCTTTTCATTTATTGCTTTGCCTGTATGACAGCAGGCAGAACCCTGCCATTTTTTTTTCAGATCTATTCTCTGAGGAACACGATTCCAATTGTAATTGTAACGCACTCAAATTCAAATCATATTAGGAAGAAGCGAGTCCCTATTGGGCCAGTTTTCTGGGAACAAATTAAGTCATAGACGGAAAAAGGCTAGACAGATTTTCAGCTAATAGAAACAAGTAGTCCATGTCTAGGCTTAATGTGTCCACAGAGGCCCGTGTACGGTGTATGTGTATGCAGGTTCAAACCACCAGAAATAAAATTAAAAAAAAAAAACAGGAGCCAGCAACATGGACCTACGGGTCTACAGACTAACAATGGACACGTCGAGTAGTTTATAAGTTAAGTGCAGGAAGCAGATCTGCAGCCAAACGTATAGCATATGCTATTCTGGTTCGGATGGGTAATCTGAATAAGGTTGCCTTGCTGGTCTTTTCTTGTAGGATGGCCACCGGCACACTGGACAGCAGTGGCGTCCACCTGCTAGCCAGACCACAATGCACTGCTGGTGAAAAACATGGCCACACGGCAGTCCCATGACAAGGCATTTGCTTTTAAAGTTCTCCAAACACACGACGCACTCCGTGCAGTGGAGCATGCCGCAGGGCCACTGGGACCAATCTGTGTCCTGTTCCTCTCCAGAGGACCAGGACTCTTCCGACTTCATTCTGGTCAGACACTCCTCATTTGTTTGAGTATTCTCTGAGTTGTAGTGTTCTTGCTGGTTACTCCCTGTTTGGTGACTCGACTGGTGAACTATCTCGTCTGGTGGATTATCTCGCTCCCCTAAGACGGTGCCTTCTGGCCGTGCGCACTTGAACCTCCAGGTGGGCAGGTTTTTGATGTAGTCAATGGGAACGAGTGGACGAAGCCAGAGATCTGGGAATGCCAACCTCTCTAAAAGGAAATTAGGATCGTCGTCCCAGTCTGACTCGTTCGGAAAGTTCTGAAAGGAGGCAATAGGGTGTACCAAGTAGCTTGTGTACCAGTCCCAAAGACTGGACAGCCACTCCAGGTTGTTTGCATTTTGGTCGTCATTACCGCATCTCCTCTTCTTCTCAAAGTAGTCAATGAGGAGGCCATGGGCTAGGTACGTGCTCAAGAACAGAGCTGGGTGTGAAGAGTAAAAAGTCCAATCCGCCCTGACCCAGGAGGCAATGGTGGTGGTATCAGCATAGCGCAGCAGTTTAAGACTGTACTCATAAAAGTTATCCAAGTATGGCAGCTGAAGGAATCCAAGGATGGGAAGCCAGGAGATAATCAGCAAGGAATTATAGGTCCCCAATGTACTAATGAGAACCACGAAGCGCTTAATAGTCGCTCCTTGTGTAATGAAAAGGTCCATCCAGGCCATGAGGTTAACCATGACCAAGCTCAAAACAAACAGATCATTGACCTCCGGCTGGACGGACCGTAGGAACGTGTCCATGGCATGCAAGGAAATGTATTCGCCAGTGCTGTTGCCATATCTGTAGATGCCTTCTGGAGTTTTGAGGATATACGAGGGCATCTGTTGCACCCCTATCTCCTCTAAACAAGTGGTATTGTCCCAGTCACGCACGTCAACAAAAATGAACTCAATGCGCCCGGTGAATTTGATGCTGAGGGCTGAGAAGAAGGCCGGGGGCTGGAGCAGTTTGGCAAATAAGAACATCTTTACCGGCTGCTTTTCTTTCTGATACCAGTCATCCATCAACTGCTGTGAGAAACGAATGGTTTTGATGCGGGAGGCAACGTGTGCAGTCATCCATTTGAAGATGTGTTCCGTCTCAATGCGTCTACCAGTATATTCTTTTAACATGACCTTTCCTTTAGAGGCGTAAGTCTGGGGCACTGACATTATGAGAGTGGACTTCATCCAACCACGTCTGCGGCAGTATCTAATAAGACGGGAAAGACATTTCGGATAGATTAACAAAAACTTTAGTTAAAGGGATATGGTGATAAACATATACAGTAACCCCTCAGTTTAACGCGGGTTTTTCTGCGGAACCGAACTGTATTACTGCCACCAGTCCAGCGGTGGCAGTAATACACTGAAAAGTTGTCAACCTCCATAAAAAGAAGAAGAGAAGGAGCAGCTGCTGCAGCATGTAGCATGACTGCTCCGTGTCTTGTCCTCATATTTTAGTTTTTTAACCCTCCCCCCGTTATCCCGTTAATAGTTATCTCAGTTTATTTAGTATTAGTAAGCTGTGCTCTGTCTAAACATGTTGGTAGAGAGAGTTATTTCAACCTTTCTTTTGTGTACAAGTGTTTGTTTTCGCTCGCTGCACACTGTTAATGCTAACCTCTAATGCTAATGTGTTTTTTAGGCAATAAAGTCATGTGATATTTTATTTACCATTACATTTTCTTTAAGGGCAATGCATTAAACAGAAATTAAAGTGTTCTGTTTTTTTAAACCAAAACACAACAATGCAGTTTTTCACTATATGTGGGTGCTCTTGGAACAAAACCCCAGCGAAAAGTGGGGATTACTGTATATTTAAAATTATTTCAATGTATTTAATTCCTCACCTGGAGTCACTTGAGCAATTGAAAGTGCCAGTGCGAATACCAAACTGAGACACTTTCTGTACCATCTTGCCCCAGTTGGTTGTGCTCAGCAGTGGATTTCTGTCTTGGGCTATTACCTACACACAAGAAACATATCTACTATTTAGAACAGCATGCAAATGACAAAGCAAAATGCAAAGTTCATGATCATCAAGGGTTCAAAATGCACACAATTTCCATGCGTCACATGATAATATTAGTATTCTTTATAATCATACATTTTTGCATAAATTTGCCAAGTAACCTTGGTGAAGCAAAATGTATTACACTAAACACTGCTTGTTTTCTATGAAAAATGTTAGAGTAGACAAAGCAGAAAGGGTTTAACCTTGCAATATATTGAAATTCAGATAGGAAAAGAACATTTTGACATATTTCCTACAACATACAGGCTTCTGAGCGGGATAGTATGTACCTGGACTAACCAGATGCCGTCCTTAGTGTCTTCCACCAATTCATAAAAGTGCATCTCCCCACTGAAAGTAGTGCTGGAATCTGATCCTGCTTGTTCTTTTTCATTTTTCAAAGCAGAATAAAGCTCTCCTTGCATCAGCTCTCCTGGATAAAACAAAGAGTGATGATTAATTTACAACTTGTATTTGTTTTTAAACTTTTTATTTGTCTACTTAGTGAATACCAACCGGCTGCAGTACACAGATCAGAGAGAGACAATATAAATATAAACAGAAATATAATTTAAAAAGTAAGTTTTTGTTTGGAGGAAGGGAGGATGTGTGTGTGTGTTGTCCCCCATGTGCTGTGGTTGAGAAATCGACTTGCTTGTGGATTAGAAACTTGTATATTTTACTGATGCAGTGACTTCAAAAAGACCTCACCAGAGTTTTCGACCAGCTCTCTGACATCTCGTTTCTCTGCGAGGCCCGAGTAGCCTAATCCACGACACTCGAGGATGGTCTTCAACTTCTTGAAGCTCAGAGTCACTGGATCCACCAGCTGGGTTGCAAAGATACCGGTTTCGTACCAGACCACGGCTTCGAAAAACCGAGCCAGGACGAACAGAACAAAAAAGTAAAGAAGAAGGAAGAACAGTTTTAGCCACATGTTTTCCTCTTTGCAGCTTCACTGGGTCACTCTTGCTCTGTACTGTACGACGCTTAGTGACATTGGAGGCCAACGTTAACAACCGATGGTTTCTCGTTAGAACTCGGCTATGAAACAACTAATATCCTACTGTGTAGTGTCAGCAGACACCTCTACTTCATTTCTGGCGAAGTGCTGGCTCTTATAGTTTCGACCAGTTCGGTTTATGTGCTGTCAGGGCTGCTGAGGTGCTGAATTTCCTCATGAAGCCCAGAAACACAGGCCAGTCTGTAGTGGCAAAGCTCAAACACGACGGACGCAACCGACTTCTTCATCTGCACACCATTTTGTCTGCAGCTTGACAGACACCTTACAAACGAAACAAACATAAACCAAAGCAGTCGTGCTCGGTAAGCAGACGAATAATGTTTTATTTCTGGATTTCCACCGAGACGAAGCTCCGCATCAGCTGGTACAACAACATCACGTCATCGAGCTGCTTCCTCCAGCAAAACAACATAAAAGCCCTTTGAAGAAGTTATAATTTATTATTTGTTTTTTATTGTAATACTTGTTTTTGATAAATTCTAAAAAAAAAAAAAACTAAAAAAAAAACATTATTTACACGTTTATCAGTTTGGTGAGATCGGGAAAATATCACCAAACTATGGATCAATGAGCAGAAAAAAAAATATTGCTCATCGATGCATAAGCTAATTAAAACATGCCTTTCAATGTATGAGCAAAAACATGCACAGGCTGACGAATGCATGTGCAAAATAAAATATGCTTATGGATGCATAACCAAAAGAATATGCTTATAAATGTAGGAAGATTGTATAAAAATGAGCAAAATTATGATGGATTCATACGTATATACATATTTGTACGTGTGTATACATTTAAAAGGCCGTGGAGAATTTGGGCGATAAGATGCTTACGGATGCAACATATTTGCCTTCATGTGTTAATCAATTTTGGCTCACCGATGCATAAGCATGTTTTTTTGCCAGCATTCTGTACTATTTTACCAAACTGATAAACACGTTTATGCATCCATACATTTAGATCATAAATCAACACAACTTCGCAGCATAACCTCGTCTGCCCGAAGCCTTTCAAAATAAAAGTGTTTTGACGATTTAGACGTGACATCCTAAATACTACACTTAACTTTCAGAAATCTTATTTTCTGCTTCAGTTATTTTAAGGAAAACTAACACATTTAAAGAGCGTTTTCAGTAAAAAAAAAAAAACAAAAAAAAAACATCTATGTTGTATCAGTATCTTGAAACCTCAAGAAACCTTATAGTTTCAAGTTTAAAACATAACTTGCTACAAAGCTGCCCATGCATATACTGGGATTTGCTATAAGTGTTTACTTTTTTGGTCACAGAGTAACAGAGGAATGCTTCGATCATGAAAAAAATGTATCAAAGTGTATCAAAATTGATCAAAATGTTCAAAGTGTATCAAAATGTTCAAAGTGTGTCCAAGAGTATCAAAGTATGTCAAAGTGTTCAAAGTGTATTAAAGTGTATTAAAGTGTATTATAGTGTATTATAGTGTGTCAAAGTGTATTAAACTATCAAAATGCATTAAAGTGTCTAAAGTGATCAAACTGTATTCAAGTGAAAGAAAATGATCTAATAAAAAAAGTGATTTATCAAAATAAAAACAAATAGACGAGGCCGAACATGTTATGAAATGTATTGTTTTTATTAAGTGCATGTAATTAACAAAAAATCAACGCGTTTTTAAGAAAAGAGAGAAAAACATGGGAGCGGCCGGGGTGTTGGGGGGTGGGGGCGTAATGAAACTGACGCGTATTACGTGGCAGACGAAGCTGCCAAATCGCCAGATACACACACACGCACACACACACACACACACACACACACACGTACACACATACAGCTTTGCGGGTGTTGGCCCATTTTCGGCACCAGCTATCAAACTTCATTTTCGCCATGGAGGTAAACACCTGCAACATTCAGGTTCTCCTGCAAGCTGCCGAATACTTGGAAAGGAAGGAGAGAGGTATGGATGAAGTTCTGCAATATCTATTTATTTTCATTTATTGTCAACAAAAAGAGACCAGCCCAGCTACAGCCAAGTTTCGAACAAAAATAGCTGCAGCTCGGCGTGAAAAAGTATTCGTATGCTTTTCACGCCACACTCAGATCCTCTTTAAGTTTCTATTTTTTGTTGGAAAGTTGTGCAAAGAGTCTTTGTTCGTAGTTATTTTTTTGTTTGACTCCGTGACCTACATTCGAGCCCCCCATTGTACACAAAGGCGCGAAGTGGCGGCACATTTGAAATTTGTATCTTAATGGGAGCACATCATCTGCAAATACTGGCAACCTGATGACATTATTGCACATTTTTCTGCACGATTCTTTATTACGGGTGCACAAAAAAGTGGACATCAACTAACGACGCATTAACGGTGGCGCCAAAAAATAAAAAAATAAAAAAGAAATCACCAAAAGCATAACAGCAGTCCCATCTTTGTGCAGATTAACAGTCTGGGATTCTCTTCTTTTAGTCCAAATCCGTAATACTTTATTACAATAACAGATAGACCTGTCTAGCTAAAAGATTTCACTGTATTCAGAACACAATGAGCTGGTTTTGCAGTTGGTTTCGTGTGTGTAGGAGGAGGGAAGTGCTAACGTTTGGTTATTCTTGCTTTTCTTGATATTTTTTCCCTCAGAAGCAGAGCATGGCTACGCCTCGGCACTGCCATTTTTCAGCAAAGGGACAGAGAAGAGAAACAGACAGAAAACTAAAAAGTCCTCACCAGGGAACAGCAGGTGAGTTTCTGCACCAAGCTGTTCTGTTCTAACAGTCTAGCCAGGAGTCCAGACTACTATAACTCCATTTAGACAATAATAACTACAGTATAATAACATTTACATTTACATTTTACAGTATGATATACTAATAACAGTATAATAGTGTAATAATAGTCTAAAAGTGAAATAGTGTAAAACTGTAACAACAATCCCACTGGAGCCTATTGTTGTAATTTCAAACAAAAATATAAATGTTTCAATAATAAAGTTACTCCAGTATTATACTATTATTATTCTATAATAACTGCAGTATTATAACTGTACAAAAGTGGAATAACCTAATTATTGAAGCATTTTCTTTTGGTTAGAATACTGTAGTGATTTTAGCTAATATCCACAGGTTTATGTAGCTATAATTATAAAAATACAACAGTAAGTTCCGGCAGCACAGTTTGAGAAACTGTGATTTTTAAAATAAATGTGCGGCCGGAACCTACCACACACACTCACTACAGTGGCAGTTTAAATTTGTATTAAAACCTAAATAAAATGGTTTGATATCTAAGCTATTCCACTATTTTACTATTATGATACCACAGTTATTATAGATAGTATAGTATAATAGTATAACACTGGAATTATGGCATTATTCAGATATTTTATTTTGTTTTTAATACCGCCACAGTTGGTTCTGACAGGACAGTTGCTGTTATTTGCGATAGCCACGTATTTCTTGTTATTTTCATTTATTATTATTATTATTATTATTATTTTACACTGGTTGCTGAGTAACGGTTCATTTTAGTCCATATTAAGTGATTAACATGAAAATGTAGGAAATCTCAGTGTGTGCAAAAACTTTTGACCAGAACCGTACATGTAAATGTGCTCAGTTTTGACACAATACATTGGCTATGCTGAAATCCATTAATGGTTAAATAAAATAGTCAAAACATTTTATTTCAAAAGTGCATGAACCTGTATTATCAATAACAGAGCCTTAACAAGCTATGCAATTGTAACTTTCACTTAAAATTTAGCCTAAGATGAACTATTTGATGATTTCTACTGGAACAATTTGAAAATTGTGCGCAAAAATCTAAATTAAAATGTATTCATACCAGATAATTGCAAACACCAATCAGTTAAATGGTTGCTTGAAAGTTTGTACTTTTGACCTTTACTACATAGAACAAGTCACAGAGTATATTCATGACTATTCATCATAGTCGCCACGTGATGACAACACAACCACATCCAACACTAGCAGTGTGTCCCACTAGGTTCAGCCTTCAAGCCTCATCCCAGATAAATGGATGTTCTGGTGGCTGTGTCCAAAACACAGGCCTGGGGCTTTATTTAATAAAAGTAACTACAGTTTTATCGCAGTCACACCGTTCACCAGGAAACTTTTTTGGGCCTGTCATTAACCTCTAATCCTACTGTGTGTAACAAAGCTGTTATTGTTGTAACTGTTTCAGATGTAGCTAGCTTACATTAAGAGGATCTCTTAACTTGTTAGTAAACATTTCACATTTGTTTTTCAGGTCAGTTCACAATGAATTGGAAAAGCACAGGTATGACGTATTCCTGACCCTCATTTCTGTTCCAGTGGTTGATTTTTTTTTTTTTTTTTTTCGGCACATTGCGACCAGATGTGGTCCTGTTTCTCGAAAAAAAAAATCATATTTACCGTTTCCGTTTGCAGGCGAGCTCAGTTGCGACATTACTTGGACCAGTTGAAGCAGCAGGTCCCGTTGTCTTCTGACTCAGCGAGGAACACCACTCTGAACCTGCTCAGAAGGGCACAGCTGCACATAAAGGTCAGTGTGGCATTAAAGTCTGTGAAGATCTATTTAAAAACACCAGATTATTTTAATTAAGTTTTGTTAACTGTTGTATTTGTTCTGTCCACTTTCTGCCGTGACCAAACAAATTTACCACATGTGGGACTAATAAAAGTTTATCTTATCTTATTATCTTACCTTATATCTCTTACCTTATTTATCTGACTCTGCCCACAGCACTGTGGAAAAAGAATGAGAAAAGGAAGAGATGGAAAAGACTGCTTAGAAAACAAATAGACTGTAAGGGAACAGATAGACTGTAAGGGAACAGATAGACAGTAATGGAACAGATAGACTGTAAGGGAACAGATAGACTGTAAGGGAACAGATAGACAGTAAGGGAATAGATAGACTGTAAGGGAACAGATAGACTGTAAGGGAACATATAGACAGTAAGGGAACAGATAGACAGTAAGGGAACAGATAGACAGTAAGGGAACAGATAGACAGTAAGGGAACAGATAGACTGTATGGGAACATATAGACAGAAATGGAACAGATAGACTGTAAGGGAGCAGATAGAATGTAAGGGAACAGATAGACAGAAATG